>WBNH01004344.1:0-104937 GCA_013401255.1 Urocolius indicus
TTATTTCTGTTAACTGAAATGCTAGTGTATTTTTTTCTACAAATTCAGAAGATCAGTTAGAAATATCTTTCAATTATTCTTTCTGTGCCAATATTTTGTGATCAAACATACAATTAGATTCTAAATATCTGATGAACCTTAATTTTTTATCTGAAGAAAACCACTTTAAAGGTTTCCTCAGCAAAGCTCTTTCCAACAAATTACAGGATGCCATAGATAAAGGAGTAGAGGAACTAAGAGATTATGAATAACACTGAAAGTAGAATGTGTTTGTGAAGGATACAGAAAGTATATCTGCATCACTAAAAGAGTAGCATATGACACAGTATCTATGCATGCTAACATTAGTAAATTAGACATTAGTAAATGGTAGATTTCCCTGTTTCTTTGTGTAAGTCAGTGTAGTTCCTCCCTACTGAATGCATTGAGGAGTATACTTATGTTATCTGGGAAACCACACACTTATTTCACATCTCCTCCTTTATCTCTTGTCCCTAGTTTTGTTTGTTAAAAAAAAGCAATATTCTCCATAGATTGGTCCAATTGAGGAAACATAAAAGAATTACATTTCAAATGATAATAGAATATCAGTGATTTTTTTTTTCATATTTCTATGGCAAATAACTCAGATATATTTAATTGAATTATAAGACACTAGTAAGACAAATTTAATAGTAAAAAACACTTGTTTGTTTCTAAATTGCTTTGGAAAACACAACAGTGATGATGTGAGATCAATGCTTACTTTTATCTCATTCCTTCATCAGTGTATAACTCACCTCACTGAGCCTTGTAACAGAAGCTTTCCCTTATGTCCAACTAAGACAATAAATAAATAAATACATCATCAGAGAACTAAACTCCAACATCAGAGGTGACCTAATTTTGTTCTTGAATCTCTGTACTCTTGAATCCCAAATATATTATGCTTTCTTCATTCTTAGGAGCTGGAAATCTCTACATCATTCTATATCTTGCTAAAAAAAAATCTGGGATGCAATTTATCTTTATCTGGTTCTATGTGAACTTTTATCAGCTCTAATTGCCTTTCTGCTTTGATGTACTCATAAAGACATTCAACGTTTCCATTCCTTTCCCTCCCACTTGGGAAAATATCCCAGTTCTCAGCATCTGACCTTTGGCTTATTTCATGAAGACGAAAGCAGGGAATTTATTCAGGCTCAGAGCAATACTAACGTCATTAACTAACTTCCCACTTTCTGTATATCCCTCAGTGCTTTCACAGAATGCTTGATTGGCTTTTTGCTTGTGTATTTAAATGGCATAAGACCAGATTTTTGCAACTGAAGTATCAAATTCCCTAGATTATTTTATTACATTTGTAATAAATATGGACATTTTTTTGAATGATAAATTTTTAAATGCTCTTTTGTTTACCTGATGTTTTGCTTTGCAGACCAAAATTGGCCTTTTCCAGCCCTTCTTCCACTCCTCCTTTCAGCCCAGTTCTTTCTTTTCAGCAGCCACAGCAAATCTGTATTCCTCTAATGTTAGTGTGAGCTTTGGCTACTGATATTATCAGCACTAGAAAGGTGCCTTATATGGCCTTAAGAAGATGCATCACCTGAATGAGACATATGAATGAGATGTAACCAGGCGGGTAGATGGTGGTAGTGCAGTGGACGTGGTTTATCCTGATCTCAGTAAAGCATTTGACCCATCTCCCACAGCATTCTTGCAGCAAAACTGAGAAAGTGTGGGTTGGATGATCAGGTAGTGAGGTGGATTGTTAACATGGTGTGTTTTTAAAATTAAATCATGATAACATCCAGAGTTTTTCTGTATAATTGCTGCTTAATCTATTGACCCCTATGAATTCACTGGAGTTGACTGTTTAATGTAGTGTTTGTACTTATTCTTCTTAAATTATATGCTCTTAATTTCACCTTTCCTCTGATCTGGCAAGCTCTTTTAATTTTTTTTTCCTTCCAAAGTGCTTACAGCCCCTTTGCCTCTAATCCTATTATTAATACAATTAATGAGATTTTCTATTCTGTCTTTTTTATTCATTAAGGAAAATCTTTTTTATGTCTATATTACATACATCCAGACTAATGTTTCTACTTTGAATAGAAGGATTTAAAAACCTGACATTCAGAGGCCTACACTACTTTCAGAATTCAAGAACATCTTTTCAATAGGGATCCCAAATCCTGCTGGCCTGTACATGTTTTTCATCATATTTATATATCCTACATCAAAATTCTCAGTATATCTTGAAAATATTGAATGTAGTCTAACCTATGACATAACAAATATATGAGCCAGCATGTTCTGAAGACAAGGCATAATAATACAACACAATGGTTTTCAGACTGTTCTCTGCTCACATCTTTAGAGTACCTAGTGAACACAGAAAAAGATTATAATTCCCACTGTGAGTTTTTTTTATACATTAACTTTTCCAAATGACTGTGTAATGACTCTGTTAAATTACTGTCCTGCAGGTGGTTTGAAGTCAATTTCTTTTTATCATTTTAATGGTTCAGAACAGATGTGCTTGATAATCATCTTGCCAGATAGATGCTGCTGTGGTGTCTGTACACAACAGCGCTTTTGACCATGGCCTACTCTCCATTTTCAAATAACTCTGTGGGAATTTTTAACCTACATATGAGAAGGATCTGGCCCTCTACTCTTTAAGTAGGTTGAGAGAAGTGCAAATGCTTTTTCACTGACAAAAAATCAGAAGAGGAATGAATAAATGCCCTTCCCAACACTATTATCATTCGGACATTGCCTTAATTTGACAAATAGTTTCTAGGTTTTAAATGACAGATAGCATTGTTATTGCAAGCAAAGATAATGTATGGTTATTCCTTTAATAGTTTTAAACTATAGAAAGAAAAAACAACAGTGGCAGAAGTTTCACATGATCACTCAAGTTACATGTAACTTGCTCACATGGCTTATATGTTACTTGGTTCAAACAGGAAGAGGGATTTTCTGCTAGCCATATTTTCCCACATGTTTGGGTTTAGTACCTCATTAATAATGCCTAAGGACAGATGAGACTCTTCCCAGATCATTACAACTTGGCAGGCAGTATGTAAATTCAGCTGTACAGATATTACAGTGAGATAAATAAGAAGCCACGCTTGACTTTCTGAGGAATAGGAAGAATAAATTTAAAAGACTAGTCTTCCAAACATTACTAATTAGAATTGTAGTTACTTGGTAGAAATCTTAAAGTTCCTTTTCATGAAAAGTTGAGTTCCAAGATGGGAATTTTTGTCGAATATTTATGCTGCAGTGTCATGTATGTCAGAGACAGCAGATCAGAGGCCTGAAGTCTGTTTTTTACAGTGACAGTTCAAACCATCCTAGCTCACCTTTACTTAAGGAGCTCTGGATGCACATCTGTCATGTTTTAACCACAACCAACCCTTGTTTGGGAAAGAACAGTTCTGCAGGAGATTGCTCTCCTTCTGTATCCTGCTACTGGCAAAATGTTTGAGGTTCAAATGTTTTTTTGTTTTGTTTTTTTTTTTAAAAAACTAAAAAAGGAACAATGATTTACATAAATATTTTAAGTTGGAAGTCTAAAGAAAGTTTTTAAATCATGTCATAATTTAAAAGGAAGATTTGAATGAATGGTAAAGTTTGTTCTAAGCTCTAAGATCTATAATATACTGTTCAGGTCTAAATACAAGAGTATTTCAGAATACAATGTTGATTTATGTAATGAAGTCAATACTGGAAACAAACCAGCCTTCTTCCAGTACTTTTTAATCATATGTCATTACCAAACAATTAAATAAATGAAAAACACTCTCTTATTTAATTTCTATGACTCTATTCAAAAGAAAGCGAGCAGACAGCTACAGTCAAGTCTTCCTCACTTCCTAATACCATAATAATGTTTTTAACTCAGACCAGCCACAGATATTCCAGAAGGCTCAAACCAAAATCTTATATTCGAAAGACAGAAGAATTCATGTCAATGTAATGTTAAACTCAAGTGTTTTGTCTGTGGACTATTGACATTTGATTACTGCTACTGTTACCACTTCTACTGAGAAGGTGCACAGTTCAATATAACACCTTCATCAAACCAGTGTTCTCCAAAGTGTGAGGGGTGCGTACACCCAAGGGGCTTTTCAAGGCAATCTATTGGGGAGTAAGAAGAAAATATTTTTTGTGCCATTAATAAGAAGATAGAAGACTTTAAAAATTAAAATCCGTGTTTATTTCATCTTTAGCTCATATTTTTGTTAATTTCTGTTATTGTGGATGATTTATAATGTGCATCATATACAGCACAGTAGTACATGCATATAATCCATAAATAGATGTAGATATCTTAGAAGTATGTGCTCAAAAGCTTTTTCTTTGATCAAAAAAAGTTTGGAAACAATTGTGCTGAAGTACTTTATGGATTCCAATCACAGAAATCTAAAGAACGTTCAGTGTGCTATTCATTCAACAAAAGAGTTAGCGCTAATATATGCCAGGCCTGTCCCCTGCAATAGGAAATGAGCTTTTGTTATCTTACTAATTCCATACTTGTCTCCATGGAAAGAATGAGAAAAGTGAATTACATGCACATACAAGGAAGTGGTTAGGCATGGCTCAAAGAGTGGCTTACTGGCTCAAGCACTGTATTTTAAGCATTTGTTCTACCTCAAAACCACCACTCAGGCATGTACATCCTGGTCTAGACCTTCATACTCTATATGGGAGACTTCAAAACTGGAAATATTTGTTTGCCAAGGAATTTTAAGTCTTGAGGAGCTGTTTCAGCCTAATATGACAAATGAGTCTTCCTTCCTGTGCTGCTGTGGATCTTCCTCTGAGCTGGCTTAGACAGATAGCCTCTCCTCATCAAAAGAAGTTAAGAGCTCTCTAGGAGATATTTGTATGGACCTGGACTATTAAAACACAATCTTTGGCATGTCTAGCAGTCATTGATAATAACGAGAATAATTTAATTATAGGCATCTCTTTTTGTGCTATGTCTTTCATAATGAAATCTGACATAGTAAAAGATTATAAGATGAGAGAAAATCCTTGACTAACATAAATAGGTATAACCTGATGTAGGGCAGAGAAAGTATTCAGAAAGGTTGATGGAAGGAAAACAGCTGAACTGATTTGTTTTGCAATACTTAGAAGACATTTAATTTCTGTTTTCTATATTCAACATATACAGAATATTTGAAGATTTGTATTCTCTTGTCTGAAAGACTCTGATTTCCCTCTCCACTGTGCCATCTTCACTTCTCTTCCATTTTCAACTTCCTTCAGTACTGTCTTGACAGTTAGGAACAAGTGCTATAGCTGCAGGTTCTGACCTTGACAACTACACCAAGATATGCAGAAAAAGAATTGTTAAGATTAGGAGCCTTGTTTGATCTCAGGCTTCGATGATTTAAAGATGACAGCTAATCTCATTCCTGTCAGATGAGGACTCTGAGGGTTTCCAAAAGAACACAGACACCCAGATTTGTCACTCACATGAGCTTAGGCTGTATTATGCAGCTTTTTTGACTGCTATCTATTTGCTAAGTCCTTTAGAGATCCTACTGAAACTACAGAAATGCTATGTCCTCTTTAAATCATTGACATCAGAAAACTGAAGGTCAAGCATTAAACTTTGACACCTACCTGATTGTTGTTAGTGTTTTGTTTTCTTTCAAGAGACAGGAAAATGTATTCTTTGGAAAACTATTATTCTAGCTATGGGTTTTTTGTAAAGAAGTTTTGTAAAGTAAAAAAAAACAAGTAACTTATGAAATTGTTTCAGATTCTAGTTTGTTTCAGAGATTCTGAATGAGAGGTTGGGTACCTACCTTGTGATGTCAGACAATATCTGTCTTCAATTAGCCTGAAAAAAATATACATATATTGTTCACAAACTAAAAACTCCCCAAAAGTAGAACAATACCCTAAAAAGCATTGATTCTAGAATCAGCACTGAGATAAAGCTATTGTGATGACCTTAAGCCAAGGAAAGGTTTTTAATGAAGAGGGATGTATGTGTGGGAAGAGATTAATTGTAAATTCAGCATTTGACTTTAACTGAAGAAGTTGTAGTTGAAGATTAGTTTTTGTCAGAACTTCATACAAAAGAATTCCTATCAGAGATTTGTATTCATAGTGGATTAATTGGTTTGATTTAAATTATCAGCCTGGAAATGTCACTGAAAAATAGATTAATTCAACCCCACGACGTAGCACTATCAATCTGATCAGGAAGAAGGACACAAGAAATTGTTAATCATAGAATCATAGAATCATTTAGGTTGGAAAAGACCTTTAAGATCATCGAGTTCAACCATTAACATAGCACGGCCATGTCCACCATTAAACCACGTTCCTAAGAGCCACATCTATACATCTTTTGAATACCTCTAGGAATGGTGACTCAACCACTTCCTGGGGCAGTCTGTTCTGGTGCTTGATAACCCTTTCAGTGAAGGCTTTTTTCCTAATATTCAATTTAAACCACCATTAGTACAACTTGAGGCCATTTCCTCTTGGCTTCTGGGCCTTCTTGGCCACCTGGACACAGGACTGGCTCATGTTGCTACAGCTGTCGGCCAACACGCCCATGTACTTTTCTGCCAGGCAGATTTCTAGCCACATATCCCCAAGTCTATAGCATCACATGAGGTTGTTCAGACTCAAATGCAGGACCTGGCACTTGGCCTTGTTAAATCTCATGCAGCTGGCCTCAGTCCATCTACCTAGCCTGTCCAGATGCCTCCGTAAAGCTTCTGGCAGATTAACGCTCCCACCCAGTTTGTTGTCATATGTGAACTTACTGAGGGTGTATTTGATCCCCTTATCCAGATCACTGATAAAGACATTAACCAGAATTGCCTCCAGGTCAAATGCTGAGGTTTGTAAAATCTATTTCTCTGTAGGAGAAATGAGAGAAACTAAAAGAAGAAGGAAAGAGGAGGGAGAAAAAAGAATTGTGAGGATGGAATCATAATAAGAAGAAAAGAGGAGAATGGAAGTATCACAATACGGGGAAGGGAAAAGTGTGAATATACACACACACAAAAAACATCATATTAAAGACCAGCAAGAAAAGAAAAGAAAAGACCAAAGGAAGTTGTCTGTGCTAGAAAAGAATATAGTTTGATAAAAAACAAAAGGCATCAGGTCATACGAGCAGCCATATGAGATGGAAATGCCATATACTTAAGCAAATATTTGCTCAAGAGAGTCAGTAGAAGTACTCTGGTTTAAATAAGATGAATGACTTGGGAAATAGACTAGGCATTGGTGCTCTATACAGTCTAGTGCAATGGGAAATGTCCCTCAAGTGTGTCTTGCTGAAAGTCTGGCTGACGTGGTGTTGGAGATGTGAACCTCCTGACACACTTGCTCAGTTCCCAGGGCTTGCACGAGGGCAGCTGGCACAAGTCATTAAGAATAGTGGGTTGTTTTGTTTTATTTTTTTAAATTTCAGAGAGAAGATTGTGACTCTTTGTGGTTGTGAATGAGAACTGTGGCTACACCACCCCCAGATTCAATTATCATAGTTTCCTATAAAACACTCCCTAGCCATGTCCTGTTGCTGCAAAGCACAGCTGCCAACAACTAAGCTACATTTTCAGACTGGCAAAAGACATCTTTGTAAAAATACCAGTTAGGCTACACTTGGTCCTTTGCCTCCCTCAACAGTCTAAAAGACACTCAAGATCTATAGCACTGGATACACATAGGTTGCACCGATAGCACAAAAAGAGTTGGAAGGGGGCATTTATTGTTTTCAAAGAAAGGTCTATTTTATCCTCAGAAAGCCTTGCCTTTCAAAACTGCATTGACAATGTAAAGCTCCCATGTTCTTCATCTTACAGAACCTTGAGGGCTGGAAGGGACCTTGAAAGATCATCCAGTCCACCTCCCCTGCCAGAGCAGGACCACCTAGAGTAGGTCACACATGAACTCGTCCAGGTGGGTGTTGAATGTCTTCAGAGAAGGAGACTCCACAACTCATCTGGGCAGCCCATTCTAGTGCTCCGTCGTCCTCACAAGGAAGAATTTCTTCACCTACATGTATCCAATGCTATAGAATAGAGAACGTATTGTCTTGTTTCGAACTAGAACATCTGGGTTTAATGTACCCCAACTGAGACTGCCAATTAATACTCCTTTTAGCTTACTCCTTGCATAGAACTAATAAAGGTAAAACACATCACAGGAGCATTTTTTGTGAAATGTCATATGATGAAAATGTCATATTTAAAGAGACAAATTAGACAACAGTCATGTCCCTTTCAGCAGAGTATTAAGCTGACCCATGGTAGTCACTTATCTCCTTGGGATCTCTCAAAGAACTCAATCTCAGCACTCAATTACTTGTGCATTTTAAATTGTTTGCACTGAGGTCCTTACTTCTGTTCCAAAATCATATTAAAGCTATACTATATTTATTCTACTTAAGCTCTACTTTCTGCTTCATGGTGATATTATTTCAGTCATTTTGTGAAAGACTGGTTATATACTTATAAACAATTGAAGGGAAGACAAAACCTTAGTCCACAAAATATTTTTTAGGTAAATTTTATCCTTCTAAACTATTTCCATTTTATATTTTTCTTCATGAATCACAAGGTGGAGTGGTGTGACAATGAAACATATTTTTCAAAGATGTAGATGAAATAGCTGCAATATTATTAAAAAGTCAACCGAGAACAGCAATATCTTTAAAATCATAACCACACTTGACTGAACAGGTTCAAATATAATTTCAGTCACCCTAAAGCATCTTGTTTCAAAGCTGCAAAATAGATGTATTGACAGCAGCACAGGAATGAACTTTAAAGACACATAAAGGCAGCAGAGGTCAACCAAACTCTGAATAAATGTTAAAGTGCCAGAGGCTCATGAAGAAGTGCAAAAAATTCAGACTTTGCTGCTGCGTCTTAGACCAAGAGAAAAAATTAACAATACTCCAAATTCAGTGCCCTGAAGTCAGAGCAAAGGGATTCCAAGTCCCAGGAAAAGAAGCAAAGAGATCAGTGCTGCCCAGTTTCACCACTACTGTCCCAGGGAAACCTCTAAAAAAAATACTAGCTAGAAATGGAAAGTCTACAAAATGTCTTCAACTTTTTCCAAAGAATGGGGGAAAGACTGCTTGTACCTTTATTTCCTCATTTGTCCTTGTAATTATTTGTACCTTTATACAAATTTAATAAATGCATGTATATGAAAATATATACATGAAAATGGAACACTGGTTTTGCCTTTCAAGCTTTCTAGAGAGATAAGAATCAAGCTGAGAGTTTACACCTTCACTTCTGCTGATGTCCTCTACAGAGCACTAGACTCTGCTGAATATTTTTGAAGAAACTTACTTTTCATGGCAACTTCAATAAAAGACAAGTTCCAGGGTATAAGCCTGGATAACATTTTTATATCAGTTCATAAGAATTTGTCTGGGAGCTGAGTTGTACTACAAGACTTTGTTTTTGCCCCATCCCTTAGGCTCTCCAGCAGCAAAGTCCTGTATTTTGCAATGCCCTCTCAGGAAAGAGAAGCTACTTCAGCAACTGGCCCAGGAGATGGAGCACAGCACATCTGCACATCCTATCTCCCACCTTCCACAGACATGCTTCAATGCATGGCACCTGGGACTGCATGGGCCACCTTTTGACTTGACACTCCTGAATCACATTTACTTGTGGAAGAGATCTGGCAAGTAAGAGATCAAAGTGACAGATTTATTTTCCTCAGCCTATTGCATGCAATATGTTAGTTTCTTTTTTTTTTTTTTTCTGAAGTTGCTCATATGTTCCTTCCTTAGGTGAACTTGCAAAGCCATATGTACAAATATAGTACATAACGAGACTGTTTGCCCTTGTGAGAAGAAGCAGGGAGTTTCTACCCAACAAACAAAAGCCTCTCGGCATGTAAGACAGTCTCACTGAGCATGCTGAAATGCAGCATTAAGGTATATTTGCTGTGCAATATGCATGAGAAGGCATAACTATACCATGGAAAGAGCATTCTTGCACTAACCACACAGATGACTGTGCAGATGCTGAGGTACCACTTTCAGGATCGTTTTGGAGAACTTGCATCTGTATACTTTTTACTAGCTTCTGATAAATTATCTATGCCATGGTGTTAATTGGACTGAAAACGGTTGATATGCTTTCTTATGCTGCACTCACACATCCCAGTTGCATAGTACACATATCTTAATGTAGCGATTAATTATACTCAGTTGCACATCCTTCTTGCAGTTTTGACTATTCACTACAATGTTTATTATTTCTAATAAAGTATTAACACTGCACTTTCCCATTTTCATTTAGTGTAATTTAAAAGCTCTAACTCCTAAGCTGCTTGTGGTCATCACTGCTTACTAAGTTTAGCTTAGCAAAGACTGGTTTGATATGTCATGTTTCAAATCCTAAAAATGCTTGCCTTTGTTAGCTGTTATTATTATCATAAAATGGTTGTTCTATTTCTTTACCTTCCACATTACTCATCACATTTGTCAGAAAATCACCCAAGAAGGCAATGTTGCAAGGATACACAGCAAAAGTTAGGGCTTAAAGACAGATTTGTGAGTTACAAAAATAGATATATGATATAAAAGAAAGGGAATTTCTTTGGCAATCCTTTCACTTTGGGATATGCAGGCTGGTGTAATTCAGGTTATATTACAAGAATTTCTCATAGGATAAATGCCATAATAAAATCTTAGCTTCTACATTTATTTCACTGTATGTTCCAAGCCTTGCTAATGAGAGCCTTCAGCCTCTGTGTGTGTGTGTGTGTGTGTGTGTGTGTGTTTAACTCAGTTTCCATTAAGTCATTGCAATTCATCTTACTGTCCCACAGCACTCCAGAAATTTGTGAAAATGTTCATTTAGATTTGAAAATGCCATAATTTTTCAGCCAAAGCTTTTTTAAGAGGAAAAGGTCTTTTTATTTCTCTAAACATTTACTTAGCTGTCCATGATTTGACTTCAGATGTCTTGCAATTACCAAAAGCTGAACAAAAGGAGATAAGTATTTGTTTAGGTTTTGTCACGTAAAACACAGTGGATGAAGGGTGGCCAATGTGTTAATTGGAAACTATTTGCTTGAATCAATTTTTGGTTATCTAGTTACACTGTTCATTCTTCAATACTTCTGCTCTACTTCTGAAAATACTTCTCAGCTGACTGAATTGTGGGGAACAGTTGTTCTGTGGGCATTTGACAGGATGTTAACAATTTGATGCAGGAAGAAATTTAGGAAATTTCTTATTTTAGACACACCCCAAATAGTTGTTACACAATAGTGATGTGAAGAGACTTCTCTGAGCCATATGAGTACCCTAGTGTTCAGAACAAAACATGCTATGCATGAATTTCATACTGCACAGCTCAGAAAGATACTCCTACAACCACTATGGGAAGGGCAGACTTTAATCATATGTAGAAATGATACCTTGGGTCATTGCTTCCATGATCATCCAGGAAATGTCACATAAGCACCTGAATGATTTGAGGATGCAGGAGGGTCTACTTCTGTCGTGTAAAATTAAACAGCTTAAATGATTTTTGTAAATGAGATAACGTAACTGGAGTACAACAGTCAAAGATTTTTTTCTTGTTTTTCACATCAAGAAGTTAAGAAAAGTTGCACATATGTCAGCAATTGTAAGAGAACTGAAATAAAACCACAGGGAACCAACTTCATGTTAGGAGAAATAGAGAAACCCTTCCCTCTTAAAAAGGCTCTGCTGGGAAATTATGTCATGAAAAATTATGTTAAAATGATGAGTGCATTTCTAACTATGAGATTAATACAATTTTTTCCTACTTCAATGTAAAAATGTATCTAAGGTTTGCAGATTTTCTTCATCCCTTAGTGTCCTTCATAGATGCCCCTCAAGGGTATCTTTGCAGTAAAATAGATTTTAAACCTCTTTCTTGTTTATATTCTTTGCACTTTTTGCATTTTCCATATCTTATGACACATATATACCCTCAAATCATTGTATCCAGCTGTGTGTATGTAACCATGAGATGTTATAGGCTAACTTTCAGATTTCACACAATGAATGTCTAAAAATTCAAGATGATGTCCTGATTTCAGTTGGGATAGAGTTATTTTTTTTCCTAGCAGCTGATAAAGGCCTGGCTGTGTTTTAGATTTATGCTGAAAAGAATTCTGATAACACAGGGATGTTTTGATTATTGCTGCACAGCGCTTGCACAGTGTCAAGGCCTTTTCTTCCTCTCACCCTGCCCTGACAGTGACTGGGCTGGCTGGGGGTGTACAAGAAGCTGAGAGGGAGCATGGCCAGGACAGCTGACCCAAACTAGTCAAAGGGCTAGCACAGTAGATAAACTGTGGGGAATTGTTGGGAAGGGGAGAATCTCTGCTCAGACATCAGTCAGCAGATAGTGATAATACACAAGCTGTAAAAACTAAAGGGGAATTTTCTTTTTTGTGTAGGTTAGGATGTTTTACATTTCAGGAACTAGGTAACCATTAACCTGGCTACATATTCAACTGTCAATAAGTGCAGTATAATGATGGAAGAACAGGGGAGGAGTAGCATGGAACCTGATAAAATTGACTGAAGAATGAACTTTTAGAGTTCCTTTTTGGAGCAGCAGGCATGAACTATTGCCACTGAAGATGGTCTCAGAGAATGTGCAGTAGACCCTTAGAATGACAGAGAAATATTATAATCCTGTGTAAAACTTTGACCAATCATGTAAAAGAACAACAATACATAGGTATGTTATGTTAATGGCTTTGCACATAAGTGCTGTACAGAAAGCCCTGTCAGTGTATGCTTGCTTTGTGGAACTACGACCAAGCACCTAGGCTTGCACTAACCTGAAATACATCAGCAATGTGTTCCCTGTGTGCTTATTGAGTAGTTGCACATAGGGTAACAAATTTGCTTTTCAGACAGTAGTCAACAATTGCATTGTGCACCACAAGTTTTTTTTTTTATTTATTTTTTTTTCCCTTGAGTTTTATTTCTCTCTGTGTTATATTCCTTTCCAGTGCATTTATTATTATTATTTTTATTATTGTTGTTATTATTGTATTTTATGTGATTATTTTAGTTATGAAATTCTTCTCATCTCAATCCACAAGTTTTACTCTTATTTTGCCCCAATTCTCATCCCTGTCCCACTGAGGCAGGGAGGGTGAGTTAGTGGTTTCATAGTACTTAATTACTGTCTGGAATTAAACCATGACAGATGAGTTTGTTACATAGTCAGCACTTTCTACTCTTGCTTTAAGAAAATTGTTTCTGTTCCTTTAGTGGGACAGGTACCAAGTTTAATAAAATTTTTGCTTTACACCAGCTCCTGAGGAATATTGCTCCAATGTTCACTTCTTGTTTATGTAGACTGAGAAAGTGGAAAGAGAATTCAGTGTGAAGGATTCACACTGAAAAAGCATGGGCCCTTGACTTGTGAAAATGTAAAATCAAAATATCTTTATCAAAATACAAGACTCTCATTTTAATTTCTTCCCAGTGAAGAAAAATATGAAAGACCAGTGTGTTTATACAATAAATTAAACCAGTAATAAAAAGAAATACTTCCTAGCCATCTAGGGCCTAAAACAACACTTCCTTAAATATTTCAGTGGATCCCAAGAGATATATTCTCATATAACTAATGCTCTATTGACACATTAATGGGATTGTTGTAAACATCTACAGAGAGTCCACAGATAAAAGAGGTTGCTTTAAAGATATAAACACAAAAGCTGCAAACATAAGCTCTGCTTGGAATATTAAGACCATTTTTTATACTTAATAAAAGGTTGTAAATATTTTCTGATGTCTCTAGCAAGTAAAGTAAATTTGACAAATTTGTAAGTAGATAAAACTTGAGACTACTGTGCTATATCATTAATATGAGGGGAAAGGTCACACATGTGCACCAGGTAAAGTGTAAGAGACATCACAAAAGAACGGTAGTGCAATATGAACATTCAGAAAGAGTGTAGTTAATATAGCCTCAGAATGTAATGAGTTATGCCATGGGCCTATTGCTGCATTATATCTGTATCAGTGCTGTTGGAGGTTAAATTATGTTGAAGATTTGAGTGTTTTTATGGATAAATGTAAACATTTACCCTCTACAATGTCTGCTGTTAGAGGAATAAATCATAGCACTATGTACTCAGTATTAACCTCTTGAATGTAAAATAATACAAGAAATCATTTCTCCTTCAGATAACATAACATAACAAAAGTTACAAAGATTCTATAAAATGAGAAAAGCAATGGATATTAAGCCAGGTATTATCATTGTTCTCCCAATATGTGGTTTTCCAATAAAACCAGAAAATCAGCTTTATTTAGAGTAGACTGGACGATCTCAATAGCCAAATGAAAACAGAATTCAACTACATTTTGCTGCTTTTTCCAAAACTATTCTGGGGTCTTTCATCTGTAACTAGTGGGTATAAAGACATCATAACTGTCCTCTGCAAAGTGAAAACGTTAGGAATTCAGTTTTAAATGAGTAAATTAATTTTGAAAGCTCAAATTAAATAAAAGAATCTCAAAAAATCACCTTTATCTTTCAGAAAAGAATATGAGAGGTAAGAGCTAAGAAAAAAGAGCAAACACAAATGATGAGATTTTCCTTTCCACCCTTTCAACATCAATGAATGTTTTATTGAATTCTTGAAGGCATAAGGGAAGATTCTTTTTCATTCAGAGGAGAAGAAATTTCAATGGGATTTTATATATTTATTCTAGGAGTCGTATTTATTACCACTGCTTTATTTTCTAACAAAATTTGTTAAAGGCTGTAAAACCAAGTCCTCTACATTGTAAAGTGACAATGACTATTCAGGAACTCTTCTGTTAATCTGCCTTACTGTTGAAATATCTGGTCTGAAAGGGTCATATCTTTGACATCTCTTAGAACTATCCATCACTAGTTGTTAGTTCCAGTGAATTAAAAAGAAGGCGTTGGACAGCTCTAGCTGAGGACTAGATGAAGAGTTATATATTCTTGGAACCCATACAACTCAAAGAGACACAGTGGACTAAAGTCCCGGACGTTACCCTTTTTTAAACTGTTACGTTATGATTGTTAAGATTAAAAAAATAAAGGTAACTATACTGAGAGCACCTAGGTTTGGGTGAGGTGTTTTTTTTGTTTGTTTTTGGGGTTTTTTTGAGCATCTGTATCTAAACACCCTCCAGGAAGCAATTAAAAGTTTGTGCTTTTGATTGTGCTGTTTATTTCCCTGAGGCAACGATTTGTTCTTGCATTACAGAGCTAACTTTGAAATTGTTTGGGCTTTTTGGAGCAAGCTGAAAGGGCACAGGCTTTCAAGACTTTCAATGCTTGTCATAGACCAGGAGTGAATTCTTTCATTGGTAAGTGTACCAAAAGAAGAAAAAAGGAAAAAAGAAAGAAAGAAAAAAAGATTCCTTTGTAAGAAACTTCTCTGTGGATGCTCTGCTTTATTCTTTGATCTGGGTTGAGCTTGGAAGCTGCTGAGCACCTTGAATTCCCTATGAAATCTGTGGAGGTTGCTAAAAGTTCTTCACCACCAATTTGTTTTCAAAGATATTTGGGAAGCTTGGAAATACAGAGGGCTGAGACCTTATTGAACTGATCAGCTATGGTCCAGGGCAGAAGGTCTTCAGCTGTGGGAAACTTACTGCCCAAGTACTGCAGACCATCTGATCAGGGTAAGGAAGTGTGTAAAGTCTTTTTTAACCAAGTCAAAAAAGTATATCTATGACAGATCCTGTTTTTCACAGCAAATTTTAACTCCCTGACAACTGCTAAAAGAGAAATATCTCAGGAAGAGGGCATTCAGCAAGATTTCCAGAAGGTGACCGGGCATAGATTCTTGATATATGTACTGAATGGGCCAAACAGGTGACACACATCTGGCTCTGATAGTCATTGATAGGAAGAATCAACTGGACATGTGATAACCTATGAAATCCCTGTTTGTAGTGGTCATGAAATAATGAAGTTCAATATCATGAAGGGAGTGAGGAGGAGAGTAGGAGATTACAGATCCCAGAGTTCAAGTGGCCAGACTTCAGTTTATTCAGAAAACTGGTAGATGGCACATGGGGGACAGCTCTGAAAGTCTTAAGGAAAGCATCCTCCAAGAGCAGGAATCATCCAACAGAAAGACAAACAGATGTATCAGGCCGCTGTTTTGGCTCAGCAGGGAACTCATGACATAAGCTTCTGTGCAAAACTGAGGTGAAAACAGAGGAGGCTATGGAAGATAAATTTAGGAACATTGTCTGACCATTTAGGAAAAAGTGTCAGAAAAGCCAAAGCTGAACTGCAAATCGGAGTCTCAGGAGATATCAAAGGCAAAAAGAGCTCCTACGACTGTGTCAGTTGTAAAAGGAAAATGTGGACCTGCAGAATGGTTGATTTAGTGAGAGCAGACACAGATGAGGCTAAGGTACTCAATGCTGTCTGCAGCTCAGTCTTCACTGGGTAAGCTTGTGTGCTTTAGAGTAGGGGAAGTAACAACAGTGGATGTGAATCAAGTCAGGTTTTACTTGCAACAATTTGACTCATACAAGTGCATGTGAGAAAATGGGCTTTACCTAAGGGTGTTGAATGATATGGAAAATATGTTTGCAATGTCTATCATCTTTGAAATATCATATTTGGACCTATTCTATTTAACAATTTTATCATTGAGTTGAAGAAGTCAACTGAGTGTACATTATCAAGACTGCAGACTGGGGGGAACAAGTAATACACTCAGGGGCAGAGCAACTCTCTATGGGGACCTAGACAGTCTGTAAGAAAGGGTAGACAATAAGATTATGAAATTCGACAAGGACAAGTACAAGGTTTTGCACCTGGGAAGGATGAGTCCTGTGCAGCAATGCAGGCTGGTGCCTGACTAAGGGGAGAAGCTTTGCTGAGAAGGCACTGGGATGTTGGCAAACAGGAAGCTGAGCATGAGCCAGCAAATGTGCCCTGACGGCAAACAGGGCCAACAGCATCCTGGCCTGTATGGCCAGAAGAACAGCCAGGAGGTAGAGCAAAATTATAATCTCCCTTTACACAGCATTCCTTAGACTGCATCTACAGTATCATCTTCCCTTTTAGGCTCCTGAGTACAGGAAAGACATGAATAAACTGAAGGAGGTTTAGTGAAGGGCCACCAAAATTATCAGAAACTGGAGCACTCAGCTTATGAGGAGAAGCTAACAAAACAGGGCTGGTTGAGCCTCAAGCAGAGATGGTTTCAAGAGGACCTAATGACAGTTCCCTAGCAAGAAGATGGAGCTGGACTCTTCAAAGCAGGACATGGTGAGATAAAGAGATCATGGGCAGATACCAAAGTTGAATGTTCAAATTGTATATGAAAAAAATCTTTTTCCCCATAAGGACAGCCAAGCACTGTACTAGGTTGCCCAAAATCTTTTGCAGACTCTGTCCTTGGAGGCTTTCAAGCTTCCATTGAGTAGAACTGTAAACAACTGAATTTGACCTCATAGATGACCCTACTCTGAGCAGGATATTGGACTGCAAACCTCCTGAGATCCCTCCCAGATTGAATTTTCCTATGGCTCTAAACTTCCTCTCTATTTTAGAGAATGACAGCAGAGCTCACCAGCTGCTGGGAAGAATCTGCTTTATATCTAAAATTCCAGGATAGGTGGGAAGAAAGAGTTTAATAGCCTTAGCTAAATATTAGAACCCTAAGTCATGTTATTCTTTTGTTTTTTGTTGTAAATTTGACCTCAGGATAATTTTATCTCAGGAGGGAAAAGAAGAAAGAGCACTCTAATGACCTTTATGTTTTGAAAGAGGTGAGGAAAAAGTTATTAAACTGCAGTCAGGTAAAGCTCTTTGCACAGTCAGTCAGGGAAATATTTGCAGAGACTACAAGGTGGTCTTTGGGCAGGAAATGGTTTGGATTCATAAAAATGGGAAAGCGTTTAGCTAAATATTTAACTTGTATGCAGCTTGGAGTGGTCAAGTGAAAACAGGTCTGTATATGACATTTGCAGATATCTCCAGACAATACTAAATATAGGCAGGAGTTTGCCTTTGAGGAAAGGGGCCTTTACACTTACATAACATTACTTTTATAATTTACTTCTGACTCCCACAAGTTAACTAATACAAGTGCTGTACATTAACAGAATAAAATTAGGAGACTCAGCTATGTGAACATAGTAATTTATTCAAACATAAAAGTATATTTTAAAATAGCACTATGACAGTTAACAAGAATTTCTGAAATGACCAGGAAATATATTAGATCTTGAACTGATGGATGCCACTAAAATACACAAGAAAAAAATTTGCTGCAGTGTAATAATATTAGAATACCTCAATGCTAGGGTTCCTTTCCTGCCTTAATTTTTAAATTATTATTGTTGTTTGAAGTGTATGAAGAATGCAGTTTCTAAAGGAAATTAATTTTCATTCAGTCAGTAACTATGGTAATTATAAAGTATTTATTATGGCTAACTTCACAATCTTTAATGCATTTTTCCATACCAAAAAAAAAAAACCACAAGACAAACCTGCAATGAAAAAAACTATCATAGAATCATAGGGTAGGACCAATCGTAGGGTTGGAAAGGACTTTNACACCCAACATTTAGATATTTGTAAATGTTAATAAGATCTCCCCTCAATCTCCTCTTCACTAGACTAAATAGCCCCAGTTCCTGTAGCTTTTCCTCATATGAAAGATGTTCCAGTCCCCTGATCATCTTGGTCACCCTAAAGTATAGTTATACCCCTTATCAGTAAAAACAATTAGTCAATAGGACCTGAAGTCTTCATCTTGAATAGCACTTGGGTGAAATTTGAAAGTGATTTTGTGGGACTAAAATGAAATAAATTCCTTTAGGCCACTAAGTACCTTTATAAAATTAGCCAAACACTAAATATCTATGGTAATGCATAGGTGATGCTGATCTGCTAAATCATCATTACAATTTAGCATTACAATCTAAGCTAGTACTTTAACCATCCTAAATTCAGAATGAATTAAATATCTTCCCAAATCCTGGAAAGGTTGAATATTGCTGACTAGACAACATCTAAGGGAATTCTCACAGAGAAGGATACAAAATATCAAAATACATTTTTTTTTATCACACTTTGCTAAGATTCACATCTAGGATTGCAGATCAGCTGGGGAAGCACCTTGTCTGTGGGACCTGAACCTGCTTCCTACAGATCCCCGTTAGCTTTGGACCTTCTCCCAAACTCAGCTGCTGCTGATGTGTTTGTCCCTTGCTACCTGCTCATTGTTAGACATAGGGTATTTCATGACTCAGCTGCCTATGCAGAGGGGTCTGGAGCCACATGCTCCAGTATCACATGATACAGTCCACATGGGCTGTCAGCTTCAGCACAAGAGATGCAAGCTGCTTTAGAACTGGGTCCTCTTCAAAGTGGGAAGTAATTCCGATGTTATGAAGCAAATTTTCAGAACAAATCCTTCTCAAAGGCTCAGCTGTCCAGGTATATGCCAGACAGTAACAATTGAATTGGCCTGTGGCATCCTATACAACCACACAGGACTGCTAAATAAATTCTGCAGAACCTGAGGGAGATATATAACCCTTAGATTGGCTGATGAAGGCCAGGTCTTACAACTCAATAAGCCTGGCATGGCACGAGGAACTGGCATTTTGGCAGACAAACCAAGGTCTACTGATTGGGAAGAGAGTAAGGCATTTTGGTATTCAGGCACTTACCTAGATACTAAATTTCATTTCACCTTAGCCTAAAAACTATATTACAGCCCATATTCTTAGACAGCTGAAGTGACATGAGAGGTTCGATCCAGTTGCCAAAAGAAAGGACTTGGTGTCATGTAGGCATTGTGAGTTTTCTCTCATAGACACTGATGATTCTACCTGGCATTGATGATTCATTTCAAATTATGCCAGAGATTCTCAAATGACACCAAAATCTCTACTTTTATTGAATCCCGTTCCAGATCTAGATCTACTAAGCATTCAGTGTAAGGAGAGAATCAGAATATATGATGAGTTTGTTGCTAAAAGCTGTGAAGAATGAAAATAGAGAAGGGAAAGGGATGAAATTAATGAATTATGATCTCAAACATTTTTTGTAAGCTTTGAGTAAGCATTCAGGATTTCTTTTTTTATGTTTATTTGCAACAAACATCCAACTCTACTTAGATATACCTTGAAATTCTTGTAGTTGACAATCTTTATTTTCCTCTTTCATCTTCACAATGAATGTTAACTACTAGACAGATCTAATAGCGTCAGTAAAGTTGTTATACCTGAATATATCAGTAGTAAAGGTTTGCCATTCCGCAAGACAACTTCCATGTTTTAGAAAAGATTTTTTTTTTACTTGTATGTCAAGTTTTTATTGATAAAGCAATCAAAAGAAAGAAGAATGAAAACAATCCTTTTTAGCAAAATGATGTTTAAAAATTTATACTTTGAGATTTTTTTTTATTACTCCATCCTTTGTGGATGTGCTGTATCTGCAGTAGTTGATTAACTGACAGTAAAATCTAATGATGTAATACTTACAATGTCTAATTTACCTTTACTTTCAGTTAATTGGTCAATTAGCTTGATTTGAGAAATAATCAGTTTACAGTGCTGAACATACAAATGGGATTTGGCAATGTGAAGACAAAATTACTGAGCAAATGACTGTATACAGTTTTATTCATAACACTTCTGAAGAAACATGTAGTGTCATTTAATAGATTTGAACCCTTAATTATTAAATACAAACCAAGCACTCAATACTTTAAAAACTTAATAAACTTCTTCCCTGTCCTCCCTCTCTGCATGTATTATTTAGATAATGTAAAACTGTACTCATAAAATTGTTTGGATCTTAAAAACCATCAAGTTACAATCATTCTGCCATGGGTAGGGACACCTTCCATTAGATCAGGTTGGTCAAAGCCTCATCCAACCTATCAAGTTTAACCATCTAAGAATACCAAGCCTATGTCTTTTTACCATTCATGGAACAATCTGAAGCAACATGGAGTTCATCTACTAACTTTACAGCACAAAAAACCCATGTGGAATACCTGAAAGCTGATGAATCTTTGGTGAGCACAAGGTCCTTAGAAGAATTGGTAATGTCATTTATTTGATTGCACACTAAACACACTCAGAGTTCCTAAAATGGGTCCTGTTAGACAAGTTCATATTATGATCATCAGCAAGAGCTCAGTTGTCTGTATTTTGCAAATTTTAGCTCTGCATAAATATAGAATGAAAAATTGCATTTGCAAGTTGTAATTGCAACCTTTTAGGTTCAGGCAAATCATCTTGCATGCTGCCAAAAGCCTCTCATTGTCTAAAATAGTTTCATCAACTAATATTTTTATGGGTGATTCTACTCCTATTTAGACCCCACATTAGGGAATGACTAGTTATTGTATAGAACATCATCATTATTATTATGATATTTAATAATTTAAGAAATCTGTCATTTCACTACTGATTTGAAATCAGTTTTTACAGAGACAGCTATTTTCCATTATCTAGCTGCTGGATAATAGCTTTGTAGAACTGTAATTCACTAAAATTAAGAAACTCTATATTAAGAGAAATATTTGAAGAGATTCTGATGTTAATGC
Source organism: Urocolius indicus (assembly GCA_013401255.1). Lineage (NCBI taxonomy): Eukaryota > Metazoa > Chordata > Aves > Coliiformes > Coliidae > Urocolius > Urocolius indicus. Next base: position 21,583 of record WBNH01004344.1, read on the forward strand.
TCTGGATGCTTCAAGCAAACAAGTTTCTGATGTTGTTTTAGGATGAAGACTGATTTCAGGAAATGAAAAAATCCTTTTCATCCTCTGAAAAGTGTTGATGCAATCCAGGCCAGAAACATGAACAAGCAGTGGAGGCAGCCTGCCTTCTCCTGATGATATATGTTACACGCCATCACTAGTGGCTGGAGAGATAAACTGCTCTGTTCTGGCAGCTCCAATGTTCCTACAGCCTAGCTGGAAAAAGGTAGTCTGTCCTGCACTGTGTTAGAAGTGGATAATATTTTAGAGAGAGTGTTTGGGCAGACAAGCAGCAGAAGTGTATTGTTACTGCTCTGCTTCAATCCTATCAGTAATTTGAGACAATTACATCATGAGCTGTGTATCATTGTGTTATCTGCTACAGTAAAATTGGATTTAAAAGGTGCACTCCGATTAACAGTCTTTGCTTCAGGTTTTCTGCTGTTTTACTTAAATGTCTGTCTTTTTTTTTTTTTTTTTTTTCTCTTTTTTAATTTTTAAATTTAGAAATGTTTGGAAATGTCATTCTAATAACAAACCACTTGAACTTCAAAGCCTGCCTCCCTAATGGCTTGGCTGAATACTTTTTACCTAAGTGGTAGTTTTTCCATTTCTTTCAGTTAGGATTGGATTGGATGATATGTTAAGGCATAAGTCTAATTGCCATCTTGTTACTATGTTAATGTCCTTTAAGAAGTATATGTGTTCAGTATTAAATCTTATGAATTCAGCAAAAAAAAAAAAAAAGTTTCATACCAGTTGTTCCACAAAAGAAAAAGAGCAATGTTCTGTCAACGTATTTGTGAAGGTCAACTACTGTTCTCCTGTGAAGGACTTCTTGACCTGATAGAAGTGATTGTATATTTTTCATTCTGTAACATCCAAGGATGAAAAAAATGATGGTGACTTTTATTAGCCTTTCCTGTGCAAACACGATTACTGTCACTTTTTCTTTTTACAGATAATTAAGATATAACTGTAGATATTAATGGCAACATAACTGTAGATATTAACAATATTGATATTAATCAAAATGCTTATATTTTTCTCATAGATAATCACAATATTGCTGTCCTCTACAGATTCAGATATTATTAGTTTTTACATTTTATAGGACTGTTCTCCTAGGTATGACAGTATGACAGTATAAAGTGTTGTTCAGAAGTATATAAAATAAAGACACTCTTCAATCCAAGACAACATAGATAAATTTATAAGTTAGTAAGTAAGGCTAGTAATGATCTTAGTGCACCTAAATCTTGCCTACTGAAGATTTGGAGATACTTTAAGATAGGATATGCTATAAGGTATACTTCTTATTGTTTTTGACAACAATAAACAACAGTGTAACAAGAAAAAAAAGTGAAATGAGATGCAGAATAAGTGATTTAAAAAGTTAATAAACCCCAGAATAGTCATGCTACCATGTAATTAAATCAAATACCGAGCCTGGTATATTCTTCCATCATAGGAATGGTATTCACTAGCTGCATCTATGTTAACTTTTTCTTTAGAGCAGCAGTGTAATTCTGAAGCTGATCTTCTAGTCATCCTGACTTAATGGCCATTGGTTCAGTTCAAAGATAAACCTCAGTACACAAAACCAAAATTTCATTTCTGAAATCTACTTATGAAGATTCACACCATCTACTCACTGAAATGAAGCTACAGTGGAACAATTTATTCCAGCTCCAACACTATCTCTAATAGAAACACGAAGCCCTCACAGTTTGTGCATGAGTAATGTTTTGTTTAAGGCATGTGGCCAAGTCTATTATGAAAGAACATCCCTCCTTAAACTCTCCATATGGTAGACACAGATTATAATCGATCTACTGTGACAAATTGATAAGGTAAGCTTCTGAAATATCTTTATTCTACAGTGACCTACTTTCTAAGTAGTCGAAATTTTTTTAGAATTTGATATTTATTCCACAAGAAATAAAGTACAGAAATGAACTGTAGGAAAATTCTTTTAACAAACACAATACAAACTTTAGTTTATGATTCCTCAAAAAAAAAGGGTGAGAATTCACAGCTGAACTCCGTTTACATTCTACCCAAACTCTTCTGTTTTTCTCTATCTCCATTTTCAGTAAAATGTCATTAAGACTTATATTTTCATACAATACATGGAATCCCCAAGAATGAGAGGAATGAAACATAAAACTCTGTATCATGTGACTAAATTACTCTTATTCAAGTGACAGGGAAGCTTTTCAAGTTCCCTGTCTTCAGCATTGGCTGCACATTCATTCGAAGTTTTTTTTTAATTACAGTAGGAATTAGAAAATCCTGCTGTGAAGCTGCTAACAGAAAAGGCATTCTGCACTCTTCACTCATTTGTCAGCAGCACAGTGTATCTGATGTATAGCCACAATCTAAAGAGACAAGAAAAATGGATTAAAGACTCTGAGTTTTATAAAATTGTACTGTGTCATCAGTACATCATCACTGTAATAAATACTGGACAGAATGATCTTGCAATTATTAGAGCCATATTTTTAGTAAATATATAGATGCTCTACTTTGAAACCTGTTACCACAGATTTGACTTAGAGCTATTATTACTGCACTCCTTTCCTTCCTACTCTGTGTGAGACAAACAGAACAGAAATTCTGCCCTTAAGCACCTTATTTTAAACTACAATTTAAGATTTTCCTGTATGAAAAGATGTACTAGTTAAACGTACATTATTTGACAGAATAACTTAGGTATGCACATGAAAAAATCATATATTTTTAAATTTCAGACTAGTTTACATCAATTAATTTTAAATAAAGAATTGAGCTAATGGACCTTTGTATCTGTCATGTGACTAGAGTAAGACTATCCCTAAGTGCATTGACTGAAGTTGTATCATGAAGTCAAACCTTTATTTAGATTGACTTCACTCTGAATAGCAATGAGGAGTTGAAGCTATGTTTTAATAGCTTTTCTACGTCTCCAACACATTTTCTTGCTTCTTACAGACCTAACTTAAGTATACATACTGAAGAATTGCCAGATTTTATATAGAGGTGTCAAATTGAAACTACAAACCTGATTTCTAGCTCGTGCCAGAAAACAAACTGCAGCATGCACAGAGTGTAAAGATGTGCCATGCTTTGAAGACCGGAAACTTATTTGCCACATCCTTGCATGTGGTCACATTCTTAATACATGATTCCAGACCTGTGTTTCTTGAACTGAGGGCTCAGAACAGACTTTCCAAGGCAGTTGGCCTTAAGTTGTTTTGCTCTATTGTTTTCCATTTCCCCACACCAAATGCTAAAGCTAGTCTTCTGACCAGAGCCTGGTGCCTTACTATGTGAGTGCTGAGAATTGCTACAAAAGTTCGTGTCGGCTCCTTTGGGAAAAAAAATCTGTGAGAGAGATTTTTTTCTGCCTTCCAGAGATACTATTTGTAAGAAGATAATGATCCGGCATATTCTAGGCATTTATCCAGAAGTTCAGATTCTGAGAAAACCATCTTTGAATTGAGAACTCAGGTCACTCATTATTTAATTTACTGCAAGACAATTGGTTGCGGTTAAAATAAGTTTTCCAGTACTACTTCATCCAATACCATTTCCAGAGCATTTGTTAATCTAATTGACAACAGTATAATGTCTACAATAATCACCACATTTCACTCACCATGTTTCAACAGTTTAATTTTTATCTTATGGTTCCCTTTCCTTTTTCCCCTTGGGCTTATCTACTTTTTGACACGGAAACATCTGTGGTATTCAATTTTTCTTGAAGAGAGGTGATCTTCAATGTTCATCAAGGTACAACAATATGTCATATCTTTCCATCCACCGGTATTGTTCCTTGTTCTGTCTGCTGAAAATAAACTCTTTCATGATGCAATTCTTACTGGCTGCCAACATATAATGTCACTTCAGCGAATCAATGATCTTTTCACCGAGCTTAAAGTAGCTTGGCACAGAAATCTTTCAGTGCATATACTCTAAGATGCCATGAAAACATAACCAGCTATACATTTCACAGTTGGAATTGTTAGCTATCTAAAACATAATAGGTTAGTTGAAAATGCATTAGGCATAATTCTCAAGGGAGCTAAGCACCTTAAAGAGTCAGGCTATATATGGTTTATTTTTGTTATTTAATATTGTCATTAAGTAATATCAGGAAAACAGAAATGAGAGTAGTATAGAAAGAAGCAGTTATAAGATCAAGGTTCTGCCTATTATAGATTAGTTAGCTCTTCTGTTTTCATTCTAGTCAAGAAGACTGCCAAAGAAAGAAAGTGTTACTTGGGCTTTATTTTGACTTTAATCAACTAGCCAAGATGCAAGTGTAAATAAGAAATTTCTATTTAAACTTAAATAAACATTTCTTTTGTTGTTTTTTACAGCTTTGGGTTACAATTTGGCTTATATTTCTCCCCATACTCCCATGAGTTTTTGGAGCAGTTTCTGAAGTCTGGTGCAGTAATACTTTATATTTAGCTAAGTTAGATTTCTTTTTCCATCAGACCACACGGAAAATCTAAGATCACTGCAATTTTTCAGACAAGAATGTAATTTATATGCATTGCTTCCATCTTCCTTACTATCTGATATTGAAAATGAGTCTGTGTCATAGCAGGTTTCATTTCAGATAATAAGGGAAGTTAATAATTAGCTGTTGCTCCCAGATTCACTGAATCCAACCTTTGTTAAACAGCAGTTTCCTGTATATTAATAGATTTGAAATTATTCAGGAAATTGCTTGAAAATGACAGAGTCACTGAACATTATTTTAATGTCAAATGACTCAAATGATTCTGTTGGAGTCATCCAGAATGCAGAGGTCAATGCTGCACAGCAGCATTGCAGCTGGCATGCCTCAGGAACTGAAGATGGTCAACTCCAGTCTGAAACAACTTATAACTGTTAAAGATGAAGCAGAACACAGCTGAAAAAATCTTCTTTAAAAAAATGATGAAAATATAACTTTAGCATACCTTAAATGGTCTTTCAAATTTTGTCCAAATTCAAGTGATGTGACTGCTGTGTTTAAGGTCATACTTAAATCAGCTGGTAGAGAGGATTCCTCTTTCATTTACAAACGGGTTTTTCTGTTTAAGTACTCATGAGTCTTCCTCATGTCCTAAAAAAAAAAAAGAAAAGAAAAGAAAAGATGCTTAGCCAACAAAATAAATTATTCAGTGATACTAATAACATCAAAAAGTCCTCAGCACAATGACTACTCCCATAGACGTATATGAAATGCAGCTTACATTTCAAAATTTACTGATTCACAGTAGCTGAGGAACAGTTTGTCAACATCAACGTTAGTTTTAATTCTGCTATATGAATTAAACACTATTTAACTCTGAAGAGGAAGGAAATATAACAGCCAAATTTACCAACATGTGGATTTTGTCTTCTGAAAAATCTAATCCACTGTGACTGTTTCACAATGAAAAATAACATAAATCGGAGCTCAAATAGGGAATTCACAGATTTACTTGACTGTTCAAGTAGTTTCACCCATATTTTAAGTCACTTTTCCTAAACTGGAAGATAAGTCCAAGATTTGTATGGAATAAGCTTGTTAAGCCATATATGAGTAGGTAAAAACTACAGTACTTTCATTCATTCATACTTACTAAAAGAGTCTTTCTGCATTTTTTACTTTACATAGACAATATCAGAGAAAGTTTATTTTATACATTATATTTTTCTGAGATATCTGGCCATAGAATTCAAGATGTGTGTTTAGTTTAGTGTACATAATTTAAATGCAATAGTCAAATTATTGATACCTCAAAAGTTTAATCACTTCAGCAGACCACTTTCAACAGCATAGTTGCAGCTGGATGATTGTTAAAAGAAGTTACCATTGGCCTGAAACATAAAGATACAAAATAGATTTTTAGACTGGTGTGATAGGTAGTAATTTACTTGTGGAACTAGACAGTCCTCCTGAACCTGAGAGATAGATCTAAATCCTGGCAATACAGAGGAAATTATATGATTGTTTCCCAGACTCTTTGCTCTGTTCACAGGTGAAAGTGTTTTGTTACTGTAGTGTCTTTTATTAGCCTCAATTTTACCTTTAGAATAGGAAGCAATGGTACAGTTATCCCTTCTATGAAACATTAGAACACTATTTAGCTTTGTCTAAAATTCTGCCTAGCTTTGGAGGCTCATTTTTAATGGTCTGTAATTAAATAAAATGTTTTTGTTGCAATGTATTATAACTATGCCCTACCATGGTAGATTTACATACCATTGTTTTACATATATAATTTATAATACACTCTGGAAATCAATTTAAATTTTTCATTTTCCTTTTCTCTCCTCCCAGTTGTTTTGCATGTTTAAAAATAAGCAGCATGTACACATCTCAAAACAGCTGCTGAACTTATGAGGACCAAGGCTACTACAATTGCAGCATCTTTTCATTCCAAGCAGATACTGCATGCACAGTAGAAAGAAAGCATTAAGTTAATGGAACATGTACAAAAGCTCTATTATACACTGCATCTGTACTAGTATAAAAAAATATGCTTGCTTAGATTTGCAGTTGATGAAAACTGATATAACTGATTAGAATTCATCTATCTTGGGCAATTTCTTTATAGCATGACTTTGACATTGCTTTGTTTCTTTAGCAGTTGTTTTAAACACTACTTTTTTGTTGTTGTTTTTTTTTTTAATCAACTACTTCTCACAGACCTAGGTGTTCCCAATAGGACTGATACATCATTCCTAAAATCCAAAAGAATCCTGAGCAGGGAGACCTGTACCCTTGACTCAGCATAGGATCCTTTACACAAGCTACTTGTGTTCAAGGTTACCAAAGCGGAAGACTGGGCAGAATAAGAAGAGGGTGAAGTAACTTGACTAAATTCTTCTTCTGAACTGAGAATTCAGTCTATATATCACAAATACATATTTCTGCTTGCCCTTTTTTTTTTTAATTATTTTTCTTTTGTCTTCAAAAGGAACTGAAATTTTTTGTTTTCATTTTTGACCTGTATTTTTTGTAAGCTTGCCATGAAATGTTTTTCCCCTTCCCCCCACCACCTTTTTCCAGAGGGATTTGGAAGAAAATTGTCTATATGTGGTAATTACAAAAAAAAAAAAACAACCCTGCAGCTTCAATTTTTTAGGGAGCTACAGTGCTCCTTTAAGTCACTGAAGCATTCACAAGACAAAATTTACATGACAAACAGGACTTGATCTTTCAAAGTCAAGATAAAAATATGCATAACGTAAAAATAGTACCATGAAATAGGTCTTGTATAAAAGACTGTAATTACTGTCTTAGGACAATATACATGAAAATGCAGTGTTGAGTAGGCTAAGATTCTTATTAAAAGTTGATGTTGGCTGTTCATGGTCAGAATTCACATGTCCATGCCACTTTTCAGATATGTAAACTTTGTACTTTTTGTATCAATGGGAAATACTGATCAAAGAAAAAAGCATGAAAAACCCCAGATATAGGATAGTGTATCTAAACATGCCATATTCTTATATCTTACACAGTATTTGAGGGCATTATGACTTCTGAATAATTTTTAATGAGCATTTATACTCTGACTAGAAGGCCTAATCCAGATTAGAGACTGATGCAAAACACTGATAGCTATGTGTTGTCAAAAAAAGAGTTAAAAACCCCAAAGTTAAGTATTAAGGTAAAAGAAACACAATAAAAGACCCAATTAATCCAAATTAATTAATCCAAAATAATTAATCTAAGATGCTGAATGTTAACTACAATTTACTAAACCTTCATCAGATCAGTATTTTCTTCTGGTTATTCTCAGAAAATGCACCACCTCTACTGTTTACTGCTCAAGTTCTCACAAAATGACAGGTGTCTCTCCAAACACTGCGTGTCTAGAGAAGCACACTGACAATGCTTGTAAAGAAACAAGTCCTGGCATGTTCATATCTCAGGGAGTCCAGAAGGGCTTTGAACAGAGCTCCTTCATGAGGAGATTGCACTGAGGACATGAGAACTCCTGACTCTCCTGCCCTAGGAGAACTTTCACTCTTTGTCAGTCACGATCTTTACTCATATAGTTTTAACATGTTTCCCTGTATCGTGGTCTTTAGTTTTGAATTGTTTCTGCTGAGATATTTCACTTCTTTAAAGTTCAAAAGCATATAATTAATGTATAGAAGTCCTATAACACAAATCTGTCATGAAGCTTTCTTTCACTGAAGGTTTTATTCCCTTGACATCTGATAGGAAACTCTAAGTGGTGTCCTGATAATTTGGCATTGAGAATTTTATGAAAATATTAAAAATTGTCTCAGTTATCAGAGAATGTGATATTTTTCTTGCCTTTATGTAGATCAAATCAGTCACATTATATATGAAAATCTACGCTCTTAGTTTTCAGCATATAAATAACTATGTAACCTTACATGGTTGAATGCTATAAAGTAATGTTCTGCTCAGCTTGCTGTTCAAACATCCTTTTGAACATCTGCTTGTCTCTGCAGGAAGAAAAATTATTATGAGCTTACAGCAAACAAGTATAGCATGTTAGGCAATGTAGTTCATTGTAATGTCTTTTTTTTCCCATCAAAAGTTATTTTTTTCTAAAATAAAAGAATCAATTGGCAACATTTGGACAACCAAACCATAGGATTGTCAGTTGGTTAACCAGTATCTCCATAAACAATACTCATTTTAGTCCTACAACATAAATTAAAGATGAAAGATTGTCATTTTGAGGGAAAAATTGATTACAAATAATAATAAACTCTAGGGAATGTACTTAGTGTCTCAAGCAAGCTGGAAGAGTTTGTTAAGCCACAAGGCAGTGATTATTTGAGGTAATCTTCCAGTAAGCATAAGTTGTGTCCATAACGCTAAATAAAATAGCACCAGAGAAAGCATTTAAGCATCAGATCTCTGATTGTCCACATGGCTTTCTTCTGAAATTATTCTGCAGAAGGTTTCTCTTGTGTGCTAAAGAATTCAAACATTATCAGTCTCTCAGGTATGAAGACTTGGACAAAGTCTAAAACCTATACTCTTGATCTGAAAATCTTGTTTAAACTTTGCTCAATTTGCCACTGCAATGTCTCAATGCTAGACCCAAGAAAAGCCTCATGAACTCCCTGGTGTTGTCTGTGGAGTGTCAAAACAGTGTTACAACCTCTTGGGCCTCTATGCACTTGTGACCTCATAGAGACACTCATATATGCAATATGGTATGCCAGCTGTTTAAAAATAGTGATTAATATGGTTAGTATTTCAGGTTTACAAGGACCACTGATAAAACAAATGCATCTATAAATAGATGTTATGCACTTCAGAAAGTTAATTTATGTGTATTTGTTTACTTTTTCATTGTAATAACAACTTAACCTTGACATAAGTATGAATGAATATATAAATCATTAATAACTATCTTAGCTACTGTTAAGAATCCTGAAAACCAAGGTTTACTTTCCCTAGTAGTTGCATCAGTATGTTAACCTAAAAGAAATTAATCATTGCCCGACATTCAAAGAATATTCCATATACAAATATACAAATGACTTATATATACAAATCACAATTCTGTGCTACAAAAAAGAACTTCTGGACAAAAAAAAGGTTTAAAGTTCTTTGGCTTTTGATATTTAAAATATTTTATATAGATGCAACTTTCCTGTGGCATTTATCTGCAATGTGACTTTCATGCATAGAGAAGGAGAATGTAGGAGAATTTTGTGGTTCCGTTTCTAGTTCACTTTCTATTCCAGTCCCAAATGTCTGAATTCTTTATAGATTGGAGAAAAAGCAAAAATCATCACAGCATCCCCTAAACTTGTATCTTGTGTTTCCTCCATTGTAACAGTAAAAGATTTTGAGCTTTGGGGATTCAAATGAGCATCAAATTGATACAAAATTCAGAGACAGTTTCATGGTAATCCTTGTGGAAGTAAATTTTGTCACAGAGAATGTACTTGACTGTCCTGTCTGTTGCAGACATGGGTCTTACGATCTAGTAAATACTTACTGTTTATGCTTTAGTTTATGAGTTACCAAAGGGTGATTGCAAGCCCAATCTATTAGAATTTTGCTGTAGACAAGACCAAACTTGTTCAAGATCTAGAAGATTGAGAGGTTTACTTGAGAAGTTATAGATTACAAGAAGAAAATACTTCTTACCCCTGCTCCTCACAGAACCTTTGAGAGCAAAATCCAAGGCTTTTACATCAGCCTGAGGAAAATGGAGAGCTTTCCACGTGACTATTGAGATCTCTTTTCCAGTACATGCAGTTATAGATGGAGTGAGTGGCCCCTTTAGAACCATAGAGTGGTAGGGATATTTAAAGATCATCTAGTCCAGCTGCCCCTTGCCAAAGCAGGTGCACCTACATAAGATCACACAGGAACGAGTCCAGGTGGGTTTTGAAGACCTCCATAGAAGGAGACTTCACAACCTCCCTGAGCAGCCTGTGCCAGTGCTCCGTCACCTGCACCGTGATGGAACTTTTTGTGTTTCAGTTTCATTCCATTACCTCTGTCCTGTCACTAGATATAACAGAAAAAAGTTATGCCCCAAACTCCTGACATGCATGTAAATAAGGAGATCTCCCCACAGTCTCCCCTTCTCCAGCCCGAATACCTGCAACCTTTCCTCAAAAGGAGGATGTTTCAGTACCCTGATCATCTTGTAGCCTTCTGCTGGACCCTCTCTCAAAGTTCTCTGCCCCATTTGAGCTGAGGCACCTAGAACTGGACACAGGACTCCATATGAGGCCTCACCAGGGCAGAGTAGATGGGGAGGAGAAGCTCCCTTGACCTGCTGGCCACAATTGATGCATCCCTGGCTGCCATTGACCTTCCTGGCCACTAGGGCACAATGCTAGCTCACGGTTAGTTTGTTATCAACCAGGACTCCCAGGTTTCTATCTGCAGAGCTGCTCTTCAGGAGATTTGTTCTTTTGTGCTGAGGTTTTTGTGATAATATCTCATCTTCAAAGAAGGTGTTAACAAAATGTACAGCTATAATAAAACCAATGAAAATAAAAATGCCTATGTGGGTTTAGCATATATTATTTTTCTCAAGTCAGCAACTTTTCATGCAGAAAATATCAATTTTTAAGAGAAAGAAAGTGGAGAGGATCACGAATTAATTTTAAATAGTTCCAAGAACAAAAGGCACTGAGTGTCCGGCTTGATTTTTTTTCTAAAGCTTACTGTGAATCAAGCAAGATCTAAAAATAAGAAATCTCTAGCTGAATGCGAAATGCATACTGTGTTCATGACATGACTCTCAAAATGAAATACAATAAAATTATCAACTAGTAATGAAATAAAGAAAAGAAATATAGATCTGTGCCTACTGTTCAGAACGTGAGAAATTGAATCACGCCTGGCTAAGTGAAACAAATATATCAAATTCCTCCAGATGACCCTGTGTATAAACACTTAAAGAAATGGCATGTGGAGTGTTCTACCATAAGCTTTCCTAAATGAAAGTAGCATAGTGTATATTTACCATGATGCTATCATACTGAATGCAATTTGTGAAATAGTTCAGGTTTTTTGATTATGGTGAGAAGTGGCATATATTTTTGTCTTGAAAGTGAAAGATTGAGAAGTAGAAGCAGCATTTAACAAATAAAGGCCTTGATGGGGTTCAAAATTCATTTGGACAGTCCCATTAATTACATTGAGAGTTCATTTTTTATATGAAAGCATTGAGTCTAGAGCATATGTATGATTATAGCACACTCAAACCAAAACACTGGCAAATTTAAAGAAGTACCCTTTAGGAGCCAAGGTTCACCTGGGCTTTTTCAGGTGTTAAACTGCAGTGCTTTCTTTCATCAAAAGCCTGATCAAATGCTAAATATCTGTAATTATGGCATAAGGAAAATATTATGACATGAGAAAATCCAACCACTTGTCCTCTGATGGATCACATGGAGAAGTATCACTGTTACAGTTGTCTGGAGACAGCAAACTAAACATGAGACAGCAATAGACCCTCATGACAAAGACGGCCAATTGTATCTTGGAATGCATCAAGAAGAGTGCGTCCTGGTGAGGCCTCGTCTGGAGTCCTGTGTCCAGTTTTGGGCTCTCCAGCTTAACAGGGACAGGGAACTTCTAGAGAGAGTCCAGCAGAGGGCTACCAAGGTGATCAGGGATCTGGAGCATCTCTCTGACAAAGTGTGATCGATTTGTGTAGAGACACTTTTTGCTTGGTAAAAAGGAGAGGGCACTGCAGTGGTGGTCTCCATAATTAGTTCTGAAAACTTCCCCTGGCTCTGAGTTGGACCCACCTCTGGCCCATCTGGCCCAATCTGACGCCTCTGCCATCATCTGTTTGCAAAGGGAAATCTGCACCAGAAGAGAAAGTGAAGGGGTGGTGATGGAGGTGACCATGCAGACCCCACAGTTAGAGAAAGAGGAAGGAAAGAGGAGTGCCAGACCGGAGACCCCTCTGCAACCCATAGTGAGACTGCAGCTGTGGCCCTGCAACCTATGGAGGGCAATGGTGGGACTGAGAGTCACCTGCAGCTCCAGGTAGACCCTATGCCAAGGTGGTGATTACACCTTGATAGGCAGGAGACTGAAAAGACAGACATGGTGCAGGCTGTGCTGGATTGCCTGTGGGCAGCAGAGACTCGTACAGGAGGTGAAGAGCTGCAGCCCTAGAGGATGAACACATATGAAGGATCCCATTCTGGAGCGAGGAAGACCAGTGAAGAATCTGTCTGCATTGAGGAGAGACAAGTGGCAGGAGCCATCGGGAAAGGACTGACTGAAATCTCCATTCCCTGCCCCTCTGAGCTGTTCAGGAGAGGAACAGGTTAAGACACCAGGATTACGACCCTGAGCCCAGGAAGAAGGTAGGAGTGGAGGGAAAGGGCTGGTTGTGCCCTTCATCGTCATGCCATGTTGTTTTCTGTTTGTTATGTTTTGGTTTGTTGGTGGATTAAATTACGTTTCGTTTTCTTCCCCAAGTCAAGTAACCTCTTCTGTTTTGTCCAGGACTGTAAGTGGTGAGTGAGCCCTCCTTGTCCTTAGAGATTTTTTAAAAGCTCTCAGTTACTTTTCTCTTCCCTGTTCTGCTGGGAGAGGAAGGAGTGAGCAAGTGGCTTCTCAAGTGGTCCATTCCTGACTGAGTCTAAACTGCAACTTGAGGAAAGGCTGCAAGATCTAGAGATTTGTTAGCCTGGAGACTATGGAGTGACTTTATCAACATTTATAAATAACAAAAGGGTGGCTGTTGAGAGTATGGGATGAGTCTTTTTTCTGTAGCTCCCAGTGACAGGACAAGGAGCAATGGACACAAGCTGGAATACAGAAATTTCCACTTATTTCCTTTGAAATGATGCTTCTTATTTCCTTTGAAGATGAGTGAGCCTTGGCACAGGCTGCCCTGACAGGTTGTGGAGTCTCCTCTGAAGGTTTTCAAAACCCACCTGGATGTGTTCCTGTGTGACCTGATCAAGGTGAACCTGCTTAACCATGGCGGTTGGACTAGATGATCTCTAGAGGTCCATTTCTACCACTAGCATTCTGTGATTCTGTGAAGAGCATGCATTAAGTGAGAGATGCAATTTCAGTATCTTTGTTACAGGTGACACTGCCTTTGCTCAGCAGGAGAGGAGTTGTGTGCAGCCAGCTCTGCCTCTGTCTCTCCTCCTAGCACTGTAAACCTGTGGCAATAAGAGACACATCCAATAAACACAATATTTTTTTTTCAGAGGCTCAAAATCAATTTCTGTAAAATAAAAATTCTGGTTTTTATGTCACTGTATGTCGGCAGTGCATAACACAAAAGAATTAAAACATTAATGAGCTTCATACTTAGCCTACACCCCAGTCCTTCTAGTCAGTTTGTCTAAGCTTTGTCCACCCACTTACTTGCTTCTTTGTCTTTGTGAATCTGGCTGCAAACTGCCGCAGCCTTTCACTTGCTCTCAACATCTGTCAGCGTGTTTAAAACCTACTTGCTCTCCCTTCTGCCTACTGCAGCATCTGTAAGGTTTTAAAAATTGTTTTGATCCAAAATTCAGGGATGATGATGCTGCAGACCACAAGTCTGTTTGGACACAGAATATTCTGCTTCTGGTCCCCACTGTTCTCTAGTGCCACTTGAAGATAAATAGTAACTCACCTTTATTCTTTGAAGAACCTGGTGTTTTCAGCATCTTTGTTTCTTGATGTTTTTGCACTAACAGCTTCCTCTGATTTAGCTCTGTGCATTGAGGTAGGATAATAGAGAGACAGTTTGAAGTTTGCATATTTATAGGAAATTAAACAGATATCTTGCTCATTCTGCAGAATATGATAAAGCAAACAACTAATAAATTCTTAATGGCTTCTTGAGTTTTCAGTCTTTGGCATGGCTTACTCAGATTTTTATCCACATAGGAGGAAAACATTGAATGGAGATTGATTTTGAAAACAGGCTTCATTCAGATTGTATTCTCTGTTTTTTTGAAGAGTTCATGTTCTCAAGAAAGCACATTTTCTATATCACTCACTAAGTAAATAAAGACTCTTGACCCCATACTGTTCTTCAGATGTGAAAAGGAAATGAAATCACACCTCCTTGGTTTTTTTTGTAATTCAAATTCCTCTCCTGAGGGCAGAGCTTAGGGAGAAAAGGACCTACATACTCAGCTCTCCTCTCTGATATTATATATAAATGAAAAAAAGCTCTTTCATTAAAAGAGCCACACAGCACCCATGGAATTGAGTACTTTGTTTTCTTTTTAGAAGTTTTTCTGATATTTTTTTCAGTGATTAAATCTCACAGTTTCTCAACAGTCCTACTAAGAAGGAACTACAAAATAAAATAGCTAAAATAAGAAAAAAATCTCACAGTTATTTTTGTTCACTAGTAAGAGAGGATCATGTCTCTGATTACTACAACTGTTTTTCTGGGAAAAAAAAAATAGACTTGTCAGAAAAAAAGATCAGATGAATTCACTCTAACAACCTAAATGAGAAACAGCATCCAAATTGGAAAGAGCCTTGGTATTAGTTCTATCTAAATCCAAGGCTGGGAAATTCCTGTTGTGCCTTTCTTATAAGCTGTATCTGCAACTTCCCTCATGACTATCTAACATGACATAACCCTGATAAATGATATGAACTTTAAAGCAAAGACCAGACTTTAGGAGCTTGGCATGATTTTCCATGCTACTTGTCAAATCATGGGTAAGAGAGCTGAGAGTTTGTAGAAAAGTTACATATATGCACAAAGATTTACATGTTGCTTTTGTCTGTTAGAGTGTGAAATAAGTTATTGAATGATGAGATATTATAGGTTGTAGGGTTTCTAATTAGATTACATAGAAATATATGTAAATATAATCATAACAATTAAAAGATTAGCAAGTAGACAGATGAACAACGTATGCATACCAGACATGTTAAGGATTGTAAGTAGTCAACCACAGAAGAGATTTTGCCTAGGCTACACAAGTCATCTTGAGATGTTCAATCCCCCAGAGAAGAACTGGACATACACTCTAGGGACATGCTGATCAGGACATTTTCATAGTTGTATTTCTTGCCTAGATCTCAAACCTATTATTTTATGTTATATTTTGCCTTGGCAAATGGTCTCTAGTTTGCTCTTTCTTCAGGTTAACATTGTTATACCTAAACTTATGGCAGATAATAAATCAGTTGTCACAAGAACAGAAACAAAACTCTAAAGACAAGTCTTGATAATTCTAGCTATACATTGGTGCAACCTTAAAGATTTTAGAGGAGTTCCTTCTAATTTCTAAGAGAGTAAATATGAACTAAACCTAAACAAATTCCTTCAGTAATATAATTGAGTGAGTCTAAAGTCAGTGAAGATATATTAATTCATGCCAGGTAAATATCTGACTTACTTTTTGTCTACAGAAAACTATGTTTAAACCTTTCTACTTCAGACTTTTTCCTGAAAATTTTCTGATAAAACAAAACATTTTCAATGTTTAAACTTACTTGGTTATCAGAAACCATGGGGAGATAGAAACTGAATTTTCTATTGATGGATTAGCAGAGTTTTGTTCTCTGATTACGAAAATGCAAAATCTGCAAACACAAAAGAATCAGAGATATTCAAGCTTTGATTGTATTAAAATGTATAGAAATGCAGCTTGATGAAATATTTCAACATTGTCTGCTTCATGAGGTGGTAACATGTCCTTTCCAGGCAAATTCTAAATTAGCAGCCTTGATATAAGATTCTCCATGAAATGTAGGTGATAAAACATATAATCTGTGAACTACATGGTATGGGAAGCTATGACTTCCCATATACTTTATGTACTCATAAAGCTTCTCTTCCCTGTACCACATCTCTTTCTCAACATGGCAAGCTCTGGCTGGTATGATAACAAGGGAGGTAGATAGAATGGGAAAATCTGCCATAAAAGTTTTCAAGAAGAGCTTATAAAATTCAGAATTGGGATAAACAGACTAATGTTTGCTCTTGTGATGCTTTGGTGATTTAGCAAGAGGTATCTTTTGTTCCAGGGTGCACATCTGGCACCTCTATCTGTTAGAAATGAAAACAAAAGAAAAAACAGCTTATTTGGGAAGAGCTTCTTAAAATAAAACAAAAACAAAAAAAACCCAAAAAACAACAACAAAAAAACCCCAAAAAAACCTTTTAAAGCTTTTTCTTGGGGAAAACAGAAAATCCCCCAAACTGACCTCTAGATTTGAAGATACTTAGTTTCTTATTACGTTATACTCCCCATTACATTAATTAATTTGTCATTTCTGATGGGCATAGAGGATATGAACTCAGAAAAGATGCTGGAAAGTAATTGCTTGCAAATATGTTGTCTGTATTGAAGAGCACAGATATCACAGCTGCTTCCCTCACTCTCCTTTTGTACAATTTCACAATGAGCTGACTAAAGGACATGAGGTAAATGTAGGATATAAACTGAAACTCATTTTGGTGAAACACAGAGGCTACAATTTAATATGAAATATCAGCTGGTAAGGGAGACCAGCAGCTGGTGAAGAATGATCACGCAAGTCTAACTCTACCTTTTACCTCACTAAGTGACTCAACAGCTACAAAAAACTAAGTACAAGTTGACCTCTTGGAGTAAATCCTTTAAAAGCAGTAGGATTTATATCTAAAAATAAAGTGTCAGATTCTTAGCTTTCCTAAAGTATGTTTTATTATCCATCCCATTTTATACAGGAGAAATCAGGTTCGAATTCAGATCAATATCTTCAAATACGTGTGCTGAAACTCTGTTAGTATCCAGTTGGTAACAGACACTGATAGGCACTGGCCCTATTTTCTACTGTCTGCAGTTGGATAATAAAGAGTCTGTTATGATACAGAGAAGAGGGAAGACTGAGGCCTAAGGCTAACAAGATCTGTAGGTTCATAAAAACTGCTACTTTACTTCTCATGAAGCTCTAGATTGGCATTTCCTGAGCACACTTTGCTCAGGTTCCTCAGTGAGAATAGTGGACAATAGCAGCCCCTCTGAGCTCTGTGCTTGGCTTGCCTGCAGAAACAGGAGGAAATGTGTCTCCTCCTGCATGGGCAGGAGGACAGGTGTCTCCTGATGGCTCTCATATATTTTAAACTGTATAGCTCTCAGGGGTAGATTTTGTTGCACTGGACTCAAAGTTACTGCAGAGTGAGTAGTTTGCAGGACCAAGTTTATTGTTTCTTCCCAATATCTCAATTCCTCTTGAACCCTTTGACATGTTATTTTCTCCACTTACTATCATCAGCAGTTCAATATAATGTAATTTCCCACAACATTTCAAAGATTCTTTTTGTTTTTTGCACAATTAATAATGCTTTATCACCCGAATAAATTGATGTATTAGAAGTGACTGTAACTGAATGGTTTGAACTTCTTTACACTCTATCTTTGAACCTAGAACTGTAAACATGCAGATCAAAATGCACCCAGTGGGATAGCGTGTTTCTATATACATATATCTGTATGTGTGTTGTTTTATAGATGGCTTTCCAAATGAAAGAATGAATTAAATTTGCTAGCCTCCAGATCTCAAATCTCAAATTTTTATCTCAAATCCTGCAAAAGTGAACAATTTCATTATTTTCTTTTCCTTCCTATACCATGTGCTTTTTCTCAGACAAATTGAAATTGTTCCTTTACACAGTTTCTTCAGCTCAGAGAGGGTAAATGTACCAGGGGGAGGAGGGAGCTGGGACTCCTTAGGATTCACCCTGTTCTATTCTCAGATCTGTAAATTTCAGAACAGTAGAAGTCAGCTTATTTGGCCAAAGCCTTAGTGGATCTATGCATGAGACTGACTCTGCCCACCTTGAACTCAGTTATATTTTCTCTGTTTGTTCCTTGGTCCAATAGCTGATCTACCTTACAAGTTAGGTAATAGCTAAAATAAAATATTTAAAATCCTCTTGTTGGAAAACAAAGGAGGAATGGCTAGAAGAGTAGAGTCATGGCCTGAGCAAAAGATGAGTAGGACCAATGGGTGGGCTTAGCTGTACTGGGCTGTGACACTTGTTTTTCTCACAGAAAATGCTTTCACATTTGTTACAGATTTTAGGTAAATCCCTTCAGCAATGTAGTTTTTATTTATATAGTTTCTCAACAATTATTGTATGAAACCCCAGCTTAAAAATCTCTAGGTCATCATCTGAGGACCTAAGCATGCATTTTTCTGAAACAGTGGCTACAGTATATATGTAGGGAATATTCCCAGATAAAGACAGTTGTAGATGGGACTTTGAATACTTTTGGGAATCAGAGATAACAAACCTATGAATATAGATTTTTTAAATTATAGTTATTCAAACAAACAAAAACATGTAACTAATTCAACGTCCAGGAAATATAACTACAGTAGTGCTTAGAATTTCTTGCTATTATAAGGTTATCTAAGTAACTAACACATTGTCCTCAAAATCATGAAATTTTCTGCATTCAATTTTTATTCAACTTATCTGTATAGAAAATTTAAGATCTTCGTGGTGAATTCTTTCTTACTATGCCAGAGCATTTTTGTTTTAATTTCACCTACCTATTTTCCCTGCTATCTTATTGTCTCAACAGTATTTTGTATTAGTTAAAAAAAAAATGAGGTTCTATACCTAAAAGTGACAGATATCAAGTTCTGTCATATCACTTATGTTGATTTTTTTTTTTTTTTTACCTTGCATTAAAATTTGAAGTACGGAGTAACTACACAACATCCTTAGAATAGTTTTCAAATTCATTCTCTTGCCAGGTAAGTGTGTCACACCATTTTGACACATGGAAAGAACTATAAGCAGCTGCCTGGATTAAAGTTTGGAAAGTGATGACATTTGCAAAGGTTTCACTTTCTTTTAACACTGATAGGCTGACATTGAGAAGTTGAACATGTGTTGGTCAAAAAATCCTTGTCAGCCAATCTTTCTACTGATCTTAATATGTAGACATAATCTTTCTGCCATGTCATCAGCAGCAAAAGCAGTAGTTAATTAGTGAGAGTTCACTCCTAAAGCCTGTGAAGCTGCCAGCTTCTTTGCATGCTTTCAATAACAATGTCTTTTCACTTGCCAATGCTGAGATGCTGTACTACTTTTAGAGGCTAGATGGACAAAATTTGTATAGAGACAAGCATCACAATAATATTTTAAAATTTGAGACACTTAGACCTCAGGAGAATATCTACTCCACTCCTGTGCAACTGAGGCAGGATCAATTCTCCACAGAATTTATAACTTCTGGGCAGCTTTGTCAGAAATCATTAATTCAATATGCAACCAGTAAGTGTCCACACATGCCTTGCTGTTCATGGCAGGACTTCCATTAAATCCTTAGAATGGGCTGGAAGTAGAAGGACTTTTTGTGTCTTGCCAGAGACTCGTCTAATTTAACTCACAGGGGTTTTAGGTTCCCAGTTTAATTAATTCAGCTTTTCCACTGTGCTCCCTGTTCTTAAAAAGTGGCTGTTTGAAGAATCGTCTGATAGTAGAGGCTCTTGCAGGAAGCAAGGTCAGCTGCCTACAAGATCCTTGGGCAGAAACTCTTAATATCAGGGGCTGGCTTCTAGCTCTCAGTGAAATAATCAGTCAATGTGGTCTTGCATTGGTGTTTTGTTTCGGTGATTTACAAAGCATATGTAGAACAACCCTGGGTAAATTAGCTCTCATAATCAAGTTTGTTCTGTGGTTCCTTCTCTCAGTCACCCAGAGTGACCCCCAGACATCCCTCCCCAGACTTCCAGGTAAAGAACACACAGATACAGGGAAAGCAAAGTCACTTTGCCACATCTCTGTATGCAGCATGAATATTTGGGTTTTACACTCATGTCACACAGGATATGCAGAAAAGTGTTGTTTGGTTGGGGTTTTTTTTGCTAAAAAATATGCAATCTCTAGGCTCATTCAAGAGCTTTCAAAGTATGAAGAGACTTATATGCACAGAAATGTAGTGGAGAAATCAAAGCTAAATGCCAGTAAACAGCCTGAAAAATTAAAATTAAATTTATTTGTCCTATGCACAATAAAAATTACCTTACACGCCTCTTCTGTCATCACCCCACTGCTTTCCAACTCAGTCCTTGTTTCACTTGATCATTCCTTTGCAGTCTGTTTCCAAGAATGTAGTAACTATTTTGCAAGATGAGTGTAATGGTAGAACATTGGACTCTCAGCAAAGTACTGGTTTGAATCAATAGACACAAAAAAATCAACCACACATTCACACAGTAGATATTATTTAGCAATTAAATTAATATAATTAATAACTGAAAGGTATAACCAAAATAAGTATTACAGGATATGTAATATTCTTGGTCAAAGGTTTAAGTTTTCCTTACTGAATTGCAAATATCTATTATAAAACAGAGGACTTCTCTTGGAAAGTCACAGCATTCTAACTTCAAATATCTGTAGACTTTAAATTACCAGGGTTTCAACAAACCTGCCTCCTCAAATATTTCAAAGAAAAGAGTACAGAAGAAAGAAAAAAAAAAAAAAAAATGTCAATTATTTTAAATTATTAAAAAATGTCTGGGATTCCAATAGTTTCAAGAATATGTCCTAAGGAAAGAGGATAGAGGCAGCACAATATACAACAGCATGTAGATGCAGTGCATGTCCACAGCACCTCCTCACCAAGACCAGAGAAATTGTAAACATTGATACTAATAGACAGAGAACCTGTGTTTGTGTGAGGCTGCACTTGTTACATCGCTTACCCAGGCTCTTTGACTGCCCAATACCTCCTACCCTGAGCAGCACACTGCCTTCAGGAGCCAGTTGACCTCCTTCAATGCAGGTCTGACATAATTTGATAGAGCAATAGTAGGTCAAGTACACTAGTGCAGAGGTAAAATACATGACTTAAGGTCTGTGACAGTTCACACTGAGGAGGATATGTAGCCTCATCTGAAAATCAAATACTAAAATAAAGGTCGAGGAAGAGAAAAAATAAAAGAGCGTCTTACTCTTGACAAAAACCCAGCTTTTCCCAACTTTCACAAACATCCATTTATGTTTCTATTGCAATACTCCGTTTAATTTCCTGCTCCGCAATAAATATCTTAACACTATATATATGAAATTGTTGGACAACCATCCACAAAACAAGTTCTTCTCCTTTCTAACTCCACTGCAGTATTTTTCCTCACACATTTCTTGCACCAAAGATATTCCCTTTTCTAAATATCTGAGTTCACTGACTGTAATTTAAATATCTCCAATCCTCATTAATTTGCAGTTAGGAAATTAGGCCAGATCTGTATTCCTACAGAAAAAAAATTGCCTTCAGGAAAATCAAAAGAATTTTAATGACATTTCTTTACGTAAATAAAACAGTCATGCAGTTCTTTTTTCCTGTTCTATTTTCATTGTGCTGGTTAAGAAGTGGGAATATACCTTTATAATTGAGTATGATTTATATAATATGCTAATTCATAAGTGGTGGCTCATCATCAGCAATGTGAACTTTGAGAAATCTGCAAAAGAGTACAATAAGGACAGATTTCTCTTGTGGACTTCCAGTATTCTCTACAAAGAACTGTGTCTCACAAGCATTTGCAGAAACTATGGGCTACCTCAGCCAAGCACGGCTGGATTTCTTGCCTGTGCAGACAAGAATAGATCTAATAATCTCATGGAGCTCTTTTAAGTTCACATGTATAGTTCCAAGACCTATGTTTATTTGATCATAATTTTTCTTTTTGTGGTACACACAGAGAAGAAAAACAAATAGTCTTTTTTTTTAGGAGAAAGAACACTTTAAATGCAAACTTAATATGGGAGGGAAAGAGAGTTTTGTGCTTTGAACTCAGCAATTTAAGAGCAGTGCTTAGTGGGCTACAGAATTACTCATGTGTCAACAATTCATCATAAGTGTATAGGTGTCATCGCAAGAGAGTATAAAATAGCAAACAGCATTTAGGACACTGAATTCTGGCCCCACTCACACAATTCAAATGAGCATATGGAGTGATGCAGTTCACAGGAGGATGGATAGCTGGTGGCCCCGTGGATCACCATCCATAGACTGGGTATAACAGTGTAACAGGGATTCGGGTCCTCAACAGCAAGGGCAACAGCAAAGCAGTGTTGTAGTCTAGTTCAATTAGTATTTGAACTTCTCTCTGTGGTAATTTGGGTAAAACTCATGTTCTCCTCTGCAAAAACATTCTCCATTGGAGGAAAGGAAAAGTTCTGCTTTCTGAGAATATGCTGTACATAGCTTGTTACATAAAGGTTTTAAACTTAGTCAATCTTCTTTTTTTTCTGTTCATCTTCTAAGTATCTTTACTACTCTAAAGAGATTTTCTTTTTTTGTAGTGAAGTACAGTAATATTTCATACTTCACCTTCTCAATTTTATTTTAAAATGCTTTTCCTGCCTTTCCTCTTTAACTGCTATCATAATAACGAGAAACTTTTCATCTTCAAAAACACTAGCCTACCCTAGTTGTTTATCAACAGAAATAAGAGAAAGGCTGTATGAGTTATCCTAGAAATAAATATTCCCAAGAAGTTATGATCAAGACAGAAAAACCTCATAATGCTGTGTTACTTTTATCAGTATGTTGCTGGAAAACTAGTATACTGCAATTGAGGTGATTAGAGCATCTATGTGTGATCTATCAAGACTCAGTGACAAATCACCACTTCTTATTCCACCTCCAATTCGATTCCTAGTAGAAAGCTAAATAATTTACACTATTGATTTTTTTTTAGCTTTCTTTTCAGTAAAATATCATGTCAAGTGAGATGATTGATAGCCATACCTTCAGATTAAACAAATTTCAATTATCTCCAGGATGTTAAAATTTCATTTTCTTTGACTGGTGGATTCCAATTGTCAAGAGATTCATCACTGCAAATTATGCATTTGTAAATGAAACTAAACAGGATGACAACTAATAATAACTAATACATTTAAGATATTTGTTGCTAAACAGATATCTGAAAAACTAACAGTTTCACTCTCTGCTCCTTCATAATAGTGTTCACGGTTTTTATAGTGTCATAGCAAGAATCTGACATGTTGTCTTGCTGTAGCATGCTTGTTTATCTTGTACTTTTTGTGGCCAAAGCACAGGAATTTGACTTTGCTGGGGCAAAAATATATAGGTAGTTGAACACAACTCTTCATCAGACTCCAAAAGCTTATGCTGGCCACATTGATCACTATTCTCTTGTTAAAGCTAGACAGAATTCAGCATCATGACATTGAAAAGTTTAGACAACCTCTATTTTGTACAAGTATTACTAAGAGTATCTATAGGTTGTTAGAGGCCTACAGTTCAAATTTGTGGAGCACATTTATTCCCCATTCTTGCTCCTGTTTATTCTCTGCTCTGAATCTCTTAGAGTTTAAAATTATTACCAGAGCAGCCAATACTTGCAGTCACTTTAAAATGAACTGGAAAAAACGAAAATTCTCCTGTGTCAGTGAGCATCAGCATTCTCATTCACGAGTGTAATGAGAAAAAAAACCTGCTGTGTATGTACACAGTATTAATATTCACTCTGTCAGCCTAACTTATGTCCCTCAAGCTCAGCTTTAGATTCCAAGCTGACATTATGAAGATACCAGTTTATCAAAATTTTGTTCAGAATTTGTTGTTGAATTAGTTTCTGTGTGATGCTAAATGGACAAATCTTCTTCATCCATGTGAGTCATCCACATGAACATATACGGACAAGTGTGTGAGATTAAACTTTTAAAATCAATTCCCACCTAAACTGATGTAAAACGTAGAAAAAAGTCTGCCCCTAAGGAATTTGATGCATTTATAAGTAAATGGGAGGAAAAGAGTTGCATTACAACAGCAGAAAAAAGGCATCTCAACTTTAACCTGTTACACTCAGTATGCTTGTCACCACAGAGATCTCAAACAGCATAAAGAAACAGGCAAGTATATCTTAATTTAGGACATGCAAATGTGAAAAGATTATAAAATTCTGCTTACCATATTATGAAAAGCATCAGAACTCCTCTAGATCTGTACTGCATTCAATGCTCTTGGGGAGCATCAGGCAATTTGTAAATCCCAAATGATATTAGGCATGAGGTAGGTGCTGCAGTGCCCAACTTCAGCAAGACAGTAATGCTTTTAGGCAGAAGGAAAAGAAGGCTTTTCATCATTTACGCATATTTATACATGAAATCTTAGGCACTACAGTATACCCAAGTGTACTAGGCAGAAGTTTGAAGTTCTATTAATTCTATTAATAGAGATTATTGTTCATAACAGCAGTATGTATCTTAATATTTACTTAAACCACTATAATTTCTCTTTTTAGAACTTACATGTAAGGTAATACAAGTAACACGTTTCAGAAATAGTTTGCTAATATAAAATTGCATTTGGTGCTTAAAATAAAAATTTCATTACAGAGGGTAGACAATTCCCCCCACCCCCTCCACCCCTTTAAATATAGCTAATACATTCAAATCATTTATCCTCGATGAAGTCAACTGTATACTCATTCTTCATACAATTTTTCAGACTACATGGCTGACCATCTTTATATCCAAAGCAAAATCAATGAGATGGTGACTGTGAATTCTAAATAACATAAAGCTGTCTGTGCTGCACATGCATATGTGTATCTTGAGAGGCCTTATCTGGCAGTCTTCATCAGCAGCTGAAGTGCTTGTCCACTTCAGTTGCTGAAGCTCTGAGATTTCCAATTCAGCCTGGTCGCATGAGGAGACTGTTCACCAGAAAGGCGATTACAAATTGAACCAGAAAATGCTCATGAGCTTTGACAAACACAAGAATCCACAGAGATCACTAGGGCTACAAAGATGATTAAAGTAGTAGAATATCTCACTTATGATTAAAGGCTGAGGGGGCTGGGGCTCTTTAGCTTGAAAGAGACTGAGGAGTGATCTCATTAATGTTTACAAATATGTAAAGTGTGGATGTCAGGAGGATGGAGCCAGGCTCTTCTCAATGATGGTCAATGGATGGACAAAGGGCAATGGGTACAAACTGGAACACAAGAGGTTCCAAAGAAATACAAGGAAGAATTTCTTCACAGTGAGGGTGGTGGAGTACTGGAATAGGCTGCCCAGATGGATTGTGGAGTTTCCTTCTATGGAGATGTTCAAAATCCACCTGGAAGAATTTCTGTGTGACCTACTCTGGTTGATCCTGCTCTGGCAGAGGTGTTGGACTAGATGAGCTTTCGAGATCCTTTCCTACTCTTAAGATTCTGTGATTCTGTGAATACTGATGATATTACATGAGAACGTCTTCATTTTCATATAAGACCTTCAAGACTAAATGAAAAAGGCTCAGCCAAAAAAAAAAATAATCTTTCCTGTCTCCAAGTCTGTAATTGAGGGAAAAAAACCCAACTCCCGAGGGCTTCTTCAACACTTTGGACATCAAAGTCAAACTGAGCATATAGAAAGAAATAGACTTTGCCTGAGGCAGTTCAAAGTTCCAAGCCATGGAATAATACGCAGGTCCCTTTATGTCAGCTCAAAGTTCCTTACTGAATTGTGAAATTATATGTCCACTTTTACTATTCACAGTGCAAAATTATGTGTATTTTGGCCCAATAATTTTTGCCATCCAGCAGAATACTTCTAAAGTATTTGTTATGTGAGTGTAAGCCAGATGTCTTATTTATAAAAAATATTAAAAAATAAGGAGTAGATTTCTTAGAGCAAAGTGTTACAGATGTTTGAGGACAAGGTGTGCATCTAGAATTTATACAAGGTGCAAAACCTGCAAGTTATTTCATCGTTTCATTCACATCTTGTTGTGAATGAAAAGAAACAGCCACATGATGGCAGCAGAATACACGACACGAGGAAGGATCTAGTTCCCCTTTTCGTGACCAAGTGGAAGAATTTAAGGGAAAGGCCAAGGTGTTAAGTTCAACTTTGTTTATAGGGTGTGTTCGTTCCCTGCTTGCCAAGAAACAGGAACATCACCAGAAGGAAAGTTATAACTGTGAAATTAAGAAATTATATTGTTTGATGTAGTAGTTCATCAAGAATGTATTTAATCAAGTACCAGTAGATGCAAGAAGTGGAATGTTTGCAAGCAAGAAAAAGCATCTCCTAAACACCTTGGTATACGTCTGTTTCTAAAGAACTAGGTTAATGAAACAAATGCTACCCAGTTTTTAAAGACATCAGGGCTACACCTCATGTTCCCAAATCCTTACTGGTCCATCAAATAAGAAATTCTATTACATAGTATTGCATAACTAGGGTTGCATGGGTTCCTAATTTATACACAAAAACTTATTAAAAAATAGAGTCTTTAAAAAAAAGATGGATTTATGAATTAAGAGACAAAGAGACCCTTAGGTTTCTGATCTCTTCTGGATGGACAAGTGGGAAGAAATATCTAAAGTGCCGTCATAAATGGATAAATCTTTTTCTATCATTGCTGTTATATCTTTTACTTTTCTTCTTTTTGTCTCTTCTCAGTAGTCTTAATTTTATTCCCTGTTCAGCACATACTGTCTTGTCTCTTCTGGATCCTTAGTCAACAAGTTTAATTGCTTTAATTTTGCTTCTGCAGGCCTATCCTTCTAGTAATAAGGAATTTCAAGTTCTATCATTTGTACATGTTATCTTCATAACAAAAAGTATTAGTCTACCAACAGATGTTTGGACATTATCAATTTTTTTTACTGGATTGGGATAGGTTCATTGACATGAGATGTATCTAAAGTGCTTTCTTCCTCTCTATTTCTTAGTCTTCTTACCTTGTGCCTTCTGCATCTCCCTCACTTGTAGCTCATCTGATCTTCCTGGAACGCCAGGACATTTTCCCTAGTAACTTTGGCTATTGGTAGGGGCTGCCACACTGGGCTGCATTAGGGCTTTCCCCTTTCCTCCTTTTATATCTCCAAGATCTGAGGTACTCTTTCACTTAATAATCTCATCTGGTACCAACTGCAACTCTAAATCATGGCACAGCTCCATGTTATCCACCAGCCTTGCTTGCAGTTGCTCTCAAGTGCTGCAGAACTGTTGTGTTGCCAATGAATTCACAGGATAGCTTTAGGACATGGCAGTCCCAAATAACAAGAGACAATTTGTTACACAATGCACAAGTAAGGTGTCAAACTCTTTCCTATGGGATGCTTTGGAGGCTAAAATCTTCCATGGGTTAAATACAAAACTGGCCAAATTGCTGGAATAAAAAATTATCAAGACTGTGAAATGTAAAGGCAATTACCTGAGCTGCAGGTCATTGGAGAGAATGAGACAGTCTGGAGAAAGTCATTGTATGGTTATCATGTTCTTATAATTTATTAAGTTCTTATTAGCTGGTGCCAGAGAAAGGTTACTGGACTAGGTGGAATTTTGGTCTAACTCTATGGGCATTTGTAATTTTTTAGGGTCAGATAAATTATTTGAGGTTATTTTTGGTTTGTTGGTTTTTTTTTTCTGTGAAAACCCAACTTTTGAATCTTGTATATTTACTTTTTTTTTTTTTACTGTAAAGTATGTTGAGATAAAGATAGCATAATAGGTAAAGCAAAAGCAGTGCACACAAACAAAACAAAACAAAGAAATCATTCACCACTTCCCATCGACAGATATTCAGTAGTTAGAATTGAATGAAGGAACCACTCAAATGCTTATTGGACTTGTTAAATTTCACTATAAATCTTCCAAAATGTTTTATCAGATCTGAATGGTGTAGAGATGACTTGCCAATGTAGCATACCTAACTCAATGTATGAAACAACACCTAAGGTGAAAACAGCAGGCTAAGATCTATTTCGCTCTCTATATAAAATGTTATACACACAAAATAAAATTTGCTGCTACTTAGATCAGTCATTAAATTTCTCCATGAAAGATGATTAAATATGGAACATCAATATATGCAAACGGCACACACATAGATTTCCATTAGAAAAATAAGTTGGTTCTTAAGTTCAACTCTAGGCTGTTTATGAATACAACGGATATTATCTCAATACCAGAATATTTCCTTTTAATGAGGGACATTTTTGTTAAGAGGAAGATCATGAGTATATCCAATACAGAAGAGTTCAGCTTGCTAACGCTTATAATTTTCAAATGGTCTATTCATATGTCTAAGTAGATAATTAATAAAAGATGAATAGCATAATATCAAAAGACATCTGTGTTAGTTGCAGAAATATAATGAAGGCAATTTAGTAAGTTTCAGAACAAAACCCACGAATATTTTCTCAGTTCAAAAGACCCAACTGAATCTTCAATAAGAATCTTCTTAACTCACTGCAGTGGTTTGTACATATGGTACTTTCTACCCACAAACTTCTTAAAATGCTCCTTAGGGACATGGATTGTACTACAGGTGTATTTTTAAATGTCATCATAAAAAATAAGATGAACAGCTCATCAGTCAGCCAGAACAGTGAACAAAAGGGTCTTTAGTTCATGAAATAATCTAATCTTTAAGTGTTCTATTTGGCAAGGACATGTAGGATTCTATCTTTGGTTGTAAAAACATGTGAGTCCTTATAAAGTCAAGGAAAAGTGATCAGTAAATGAGGTTGCCTGTGGTCATGGTGCTGCAAACTAGTGATGGGCAACTTTGACAAAAGGCCGATTTCAGTTTCTGTAAAACTTAGTGAAAGGAAAAACTTAGTGAAAGCAAAATCCTTTGCTTACTCCTAATGATCTGGATCAAGCCCAGTGTTTGACTAGAGATTAATTGATTTTGGATTTTTATGTTAAAAGTCTCTGACTTTTTGTTTTTTTCAGCACCTGAAAGTCTTGCAGGAACCACATGTCTGTATAGAATAATCTGTTATTTTTGTAATTTCTGTCTCCAAATCAGATCAGAAAATTGAAAAGGAGAGGGAAAAGGTCAAACAAATTTAGTTTAGGTGATAATCAGCACTCTAAGACTATATTAACTAGCTTAAAATATTTGTGTAAGATACTGTACGTTATAAAGAATGTCTTTTGGGAATTAACGTTCATCCTGAATCATAACACAAACCCAGATAATTACACTATGAAATTAAGAGATACCATATTCAATAAAACTGAATATTTTCTCATGATATCAGTAATTGGACTGCATGACTTATTGTCAAAGGAAACACTGAAGGAAAAAAATAATAGTGAGAGGTAAAGAGAAATTTTACATTTACAGAGAGTGCAAAAACTAGGGAGTTATAAATGTTATTACTAAAAATAAATTCTGAAAGGAGATTAAAACATGCTCCAGGGCTCAAACCAATATCTCACTAATAAATGGTATGATGAAACTTACTGTATTGGGGCTGATTAGCTTTCCAAAATATCTGGAATAGCCCTGTGCTAAAAACTATAGTTCAAAAGGACTTTATCTTTTACCAAGCATGACAGTTGTCAAATAATGTAGTGTAAGAATTATTTGGAAACTGGCTCAGTTTTTCATAGTCACAGTTTTCTATAGGTGATATTTTGAAGAGATGTCTCACAGCTACAAGGAGGGGAGAGGAGAGGGACCTGTAACAATCTGTAGGAGATAGTCCAAGGTTAATTCAACCTAGTTTTACTTATTTATACATTTGGAGGTGTATGTCTTGGGACTAGGTGGATGCCCTTTATAGAAATAGCTTGCAGGGCTCTGACTCACATTGTTGTTATGAGTCACAATAACACTGGCAAGGACTACTAATTAGTTAACTGTATTAATTTCATACAAAAGCTGTATCAACATGATAAAACACATTCATGAAAATAGCATAAGCAAACAAATAAGAATTTAATGCAGATGTGCTACCCTATACAATCAAATACCATAAGGTGATTTAAAGAAATTGGTCTTGGGCTGTTGTGCACAATGAATGCAATCTGTTTGATGGGTCCTAATTTGAAGCTAGCTAAGTTGGTAAATATCCTTCTGGGTGTGAGAGAATCAGTGTTTTTGTGCAAACATTTCTGAAATGAAATGGTTTGATTTGTATATTTTGAAGTACTTTTTCATTATCATTATGTGGTTTTACTTTAAAAATAACCTAAACCCATAACTACTTACTCTTATTTTTGGAGTAACTCAGAGAACTTGATATAGCAGGAAGTCCAGTGTAAGTTTTGATAAGATATAACATGATGAATGCATTTTCATTAGCCAGAGGTGAATTTAGAAATGCCTTAAAATGCACACAGTTACTGAAGAAAAAGAAAATCTATCTACAGTACCAGTAAATCATTCCCACATAATCTGAGAAAGTTGGAATAATTCTCAACCCACCTGCCCTCAGTCTTTGGGACTGCTAAAATGGCACTAATATCCCAAACTCCCTAAGCTTATAATTTCCTTTCTCAGAAGTTTGTAGCTCAGTAGTATTTAAAAGTGTGGCTACAACCTGATATTTATACAGGTTTTATTACATGAATACAAATACATATTTTAGAAAGAAAGCTGGAACACTGTTGGACTCAGATTCACATTTTACTGACTATTGAAGGGCAAAAAATATTGATCTTATTTCATGTTAACTGTTTCAACCTCATGGAAGTGTTATTAAAGACAAATTTGGACTATAGGAGTCAGTGAAATGCCTTAACTGATCCCCTCTCAAAAAAAAAAAATCAACGCTAATTTCACAGCCAGTGCTTGAAAAGCATTTGGAAAGAAATTTAGAACAGAGGTTGAGGCACTTCTGAAGTAAATGAGAAATTAGCAGGTAATAAATATAATTTGTTTTCTAATCTAACTATAAAAAGAAAGAATTGCCAGACAGAATTTCTTAATTAGACTCATATTGGCGCTCTGTCACAAAATACTTGGAACTGAAGGCTGGCTGAGAAGGCATCTGAGTAGATGGCCTCAGTGGTTCCAGGTCAACATGTTTAGTTTTAATTTATCCATTTATTTAAAATCAAAAGTTATTTTTTCCCAATCTGAGAAAAAGAAAGATGTGGCACAATAAAAATATTTAAAGCATTTCTTCCTTTTAAAATGTAAACTCTTCTACCATCAACTATGCAATTAAATTATCAAAATTACATTCTGCTCTTCATTTCTGCAGCTTTGCACCTTTTGAGGTTCCCTGAGTTCCATATGACTGCAGGAACATAAAAATATAAGCAATAAAAGAGTTCTTTTCTGCTTCAAAACTTGAAAATAATTATTTGGAGGTTCACAAGAGTTAGCCACCATGGCTGGTCAGAATGCTGGTCCATCCTCTGTGAAACTGCATGAAACCCTATGAAACACACCATTAAACTGCACACTACACACATATCACAGTCTGCTACTAGCAGACTGAAAAAAAACCAACCATCTGGAGAAAGGGAGGGACGATAAAGCAAGGAAAGGCAAAGGAAATCAGTCAGCTGAAAATTATTGAGTTGAGACACAAGCATATCAATTTTTCAATGTTCGCAGTACAAGGATATCATGTCACATTATTTGGAATAAATTAATAAAATAGCAGTATTCTAATACAATAATTGGAATCAGAAATGTGCAAACCCAGAACTTTGTCATGAATATGTCATTTATATCATGACTCTATCATGAATATCTATGTTATCACTTGATTTGCAGAATCTCAAACAAAAGATTTCTTGCACAAGACTCTGCTCTGACGATTTCTTGTGAAGCAGATAAATAAGCAGATAAATGGCTCCATCATCAGCTTTTTTCCTTGATATTATTTTCAGTTATCTAAAGGCTGAGTAGAAATTGTATCAAACAAAGAAGAAGATGGAACAAATAAAATGAATATTGTAGAGATTGTGAACTATGTATAAAAAAAATGTTCATAAAAGTATTTTTCTGAATTTCAGTCAACAAAAAGAAGTCAGTAAATGTCATAACTTCATGGTGAAAAATGTTTTTCAAGGTAGCATCCTCAGTAAATAACTGAAAACTGATGACCTGAAAAATCTAGGCAAGAGGATCTTGATATCCTTTGTGCAGCATAATATTTGTATAATACAACCATGTTCTGTAAAAGAGGTGACTGGCATAAAGGAAAAACACTCAAGACAAGACAAAGAAGTTTTTTGTTAAAATAGCGTAAGATATGATATCCAATGAGATGCTAGTCAGACCATACAAATAAAAATAATATTTCACATTCATGTGACAGTTTCTGTCATTAAGTGATTTCCTTCTGTGCTGAGAGGACTTAGACAATGAAGGTGGCATTGGATTTTGTTCACTGTGACTTTACCATGGCCTTCAACACTTACTCATAGTGTTCCCATATAGAGACTGGCGAGATATGGGCTGAAATTGCCTATACACTTGACTGGAAATTTGGCTGCACACATGAGCAATGATTAGCAGTACAAAGTCAACTGACAGTTGGTTACCAAGGGCATTCCTCAGGAACAAAATACCCACCAATATCTTTGTTAATGACCTAGATAATGAGATGGACAACATTTTCAGGAAATTTCAGGTTTTCAGTCTAGCTGAGTGCTGTCAGATCTCCAACTGTGTCTCTGGCCCTGTCTCCTAGATGGACATTGCCCTCATAATGCAGGTAATTGGCCATCTGACTTAACCTATTGGACATAGGTGTCCACTCCTTTGTCACCACGTTCAGGAATAGAGCTCCTATCTGGACATAGGGCCAGGTTCATCTCCTTGCATAGCTGGCACTGTTGAAGGACCCTGTTTCCCAGCTTTTTCCCTTGTGTTTGGGATCTGTGGGACAGTGCCCATGGATGACTACACAGCTCACACTGTGGTCACCCCAGCTTTTGCCTCACCTGCCCTCAGAGAGCAACTGAGCCTTATTGCACCCTTGCACAGAAAAAGGAAACCAATAGAAAGCATGTGAAATGCAATGACTTTTTACCTCTTTTCACAAATCATAAACTTAGTATCATGTATGACCATATCCTAAAATGTTACGTCTATAGTGTTCCAGTTATAAGAGAGGAGAAAGAATAGAATAATATTACCTCTAAAGTTAATGATGGTTGAGTGAGGAAATGAAAATAAAAATGAATTTAAAACTGTAGTAATTTTTCTTAATGTAGCATAGCAAAAGATGTGCTTCTGGGAGAATATATTTATTTAAACATTCTAGGTTGAAATTAGGGAAAAGGTCAGAGAAAAAAAAACCCACATTTTTGCATGAATAGATATTGATAAGTTCAGTAAAGAAATATACTAAATAGTCATTTAGTATACTCTCTTTTCAAAGATTAACAAGTTTAATAAATAAAACAGGATTAGAAAACTCCAAATAAAAGTTAATACTTCATCTTAGGAAGAATGAACTTCCTTCTCTACTTTTTTAGAGAGTACTGGAACCACATAAACTAATACTTGTTGATTGATTGTTTCAATGCTAAATCAAAAGCAAAATTTAGTAACTATCTACACAATTCAGAAGAGATATTTCAGTGATTAAATACAGCCATCTTTGAAGGTTCTTAAGTTATTGTACTGAGTCTGACTGAGATGGAGTTACATTTCCATAGCAGTCCTCATTATGCTGTGCTTTGTACTAGTAGCTAGAAATGTGTTGATAACACACAAGTCTTTTGGATGCTGCTTGCACAGCATCAAGATTATCAACCCAATATTCCCCTCCATCTTCACCAATAGGCTGGGGGTGGGCAAGATCTTGAGAGGGGACATAACCAGGAGAGCTAATTTAAAGTGACCAAACAGATATTCCATACCATATGGCATTGGCTCAGCAGTAAAATCTCAGAGAGAAGACAAGGTGAGGCAGAGGTATTCATGATTTATGCTTGTCTTCAGAGCAACCACTGCATCTACTGATGCTCTGCTTCCTGGGAAGTGGCCGGACATCAGCTGCTTATGAGAAGTAGAGAATAACATCTTTTGTTTCCTTTTGCTTTTGCATTCACTACCTTTGCTGTTCCTTTATTAAATTGCCTTTATCTTGACTCATGAGGGTTTTTTTTCTGTCTTATTTTCTCTCCCTTGTCCTGCTGAGAAGGGGAGTGATAGAGTGGCTTAGTGGGAACCTGGCATCCAGCCAAGGTCCAACCCACCACAGTTACTCTGTTGTTTAATTAACTCTCCACATTCCTCAGTTAAGTTTATGACATTAATGCAAAATTAAGGTGATCCCTTTCTGTCCCAAAGAAAACAGCACAAACTAGAGAATTTAAAGGGAGCATAACAAGTAGTGAGAAAAATAGTTTGATACTTTGATTTATTCCACCTCTTGTAGTTCCAAATGACTGGAGAATTTTTTAAAATTAGTAAAATTCTGTGAGATTTTCCCTGGACAGAACTTGGTGAGTGATTTGATGTCAATGTAAGAGGGAAATGTTCCAACAGAAACTGAAGAATAGGAAAGAAACATGAGTACAGATTAATTTTGAAGTGATATGTTCAGATACCTGTAGGAATTCAATTCATTACTTTTTGTGACAGAAGAAAGGAAATAATCCAGTTTTGACTTCCAGGCTGATCTAAGAGCAAAAAAAAATGCACATGATTTTCCAAATCAGGAAGTATTTTGATCTATAAAAAGACACAAATTTCCATAACTGAGGATACTAATAACTTTTACTGGATTTTGCAAAGTATGAAACTCTTTCCTGAAACTCTTTCAAATCTTTTATGTTGCAGTAAACAAAAATCGCTGATCTTTATTTTTATTTTTTTTTTTACTCAACTGCAGGGCCAGTAAAGCCATCAACCTAGGGACATAGGTTCTTCCCCCTTTCCTTGTCTTCTTCTACTCCAGCATCCTGGTGTCCCGTGTCTACCATTGCAGTAAAGATGCTGCCCTTAAGTCTTTAAATTGTCCTTAGATTTTCTCTACCTGTTCAAGATCTATTCTTTTCATAAGCATACTCAATTTTCTCTGTGTCCTAACATTTTTCAACTCCAGCCTTCCCTGAAACTTTCAGCCATGGCCCTCCTGAACCACCTGCTGCCTTCTGAGTTTTCTGTCCATACTTGGTCTGCCGGAAGGATATCAGCAAAGCTTGCTGTGTTGGTGGCTGACTGGTTCTCTTGTGTGAGTTACTATCTGGCTTTAGGTCACCTTTTTCTATGCTGCTAGGCAGTCAGACAGAGGGATAAAGCTGAGTTACAGCCATCTACTTTCACAAAAGTCAAAAATATTAACTGGCTTTGAGATATCTAGACATTGTTAAGCATAGCTGATACTGACTAAAAATTTATTTAAAAGTTACTAGGGAAAGAAAGGGGCTGAATGGCACTAAAATAATACATTTGCATAAACCTGATTTCCTTGGAAGCCAGGCTGAAAATGGTGAGCAAATGAGAACGGTATCTAGCCATTTGAATTTAATACATTCAACCACTGACTAAATCAAAGCTGTGGAGAGTTGAAGGGTTACTGATCCCAGATCCATAGATTTGTTGCATTCAGCAAGGCAATTAGAACACCTATGAGGAAGAGTAAAACTTCCATGTTAAGACAAGAAACAGAGATTTGCTAAAAATTGATTCATGTCATATTCTTCTAGTATTAAAGACAGGTGACAAGCTCTAGTTGCACTGTTTAAAATCTTGCCGAAGAACACACTTGGTCTACAGAGTCACTACGTTTTGTACAAAATAAACCAACCAACCAAGCACCTTCCGTGACAGGTGACTGAAATATAATTTATTTGGTCTGTTCATGGTTATTCAATATTGTATATTGATTTGTCGTAACAGCAGTGTTGTGATATAAATCTTCTTTCACTCTTCTCAGTCAGAGGCAGAAGTACTGTTTACCCACAAAGCTCTGTTCAACATCTTACTGAATGCCCTATGTGGTATTTTATGTAATTTATTGCAGAAAGAGACAAGTATACAAGTGTTGCTAAGTGAATGAGGTAAATAAAAGGTAGAACAAAGACAGGAAACTGGCAAATTGAGAGAAAACTCTTTATTGTTCCTGTAACCACATTTAATCCAACACAAAGCATTGACAGTTCTCAGACCTTTTAGCTAAGTAATTCACTGTGAGTAAAGAAAGTGTGACATGGAAATGTGTCTCTTCCAAGTGAATAAGTTGGATCTTTCCAGGAAACATTTAGCCCACATCTAAATTACTACATCTTTATATTTAGAAAATGTGCTTACATTACAGCTGAATTCGGACAGACTTACAGGGAATTGATTAGCCAGTCTATTGTAGCTCCTTAGTCCCAGTTCACAAAGGTGAAGATTTTCAGTACACACCAGGATTCATTATGTGTTGCTAAGTAAAAGAAATGCACTGAGGAATCAGGACTAAAAGTTCAAATAAATACTTGTTGTGTTGAAATATCACTTATGATGGCAGTTGATTTTATGTAAATTCAGTGTATAATTGTTGCAAATCAGTTCTCAATGGTCACAAGTCTCAAGGAAGGGGATCCATTGTAGGAAGAATCATCAAACATTTTCTAAAAACTAAACTATGTTAGGATGTAGCTAGATACAATAAAAGATTCATTTTTGTTATGTTCCTTCCAAGAGATTCAAATGCATCTCAATATTTCTTTTTTTTTTTCTGTGTAAGAACAATATGTGTTCCAATATTTAGACCAGAAGTATAATAAACCTATCAACTACCATGCTGGAAACATGAACATTGTAAATACAGTATGGTCATGCATTCTAACAAAAGTTAAATATTTAGAGTAATTGTGAAACCTCTGGTGATAAAAAAAATAATCTCTTTCTGAATTGAGTACTGATTAAAAAACAAAAAGAAAAGACAGTATCTTTTATACACCTTATGTCTTTGGGAGTAGACTGTGAAAGTTTTTATGACAGATCATGTCATGGAGAAACCCATCTAACTTATATGAGCAGCAAAGTCATTTTCCTCCATCAGTCAAACACCAAAGGCTCCTAATTTTTTCATAAACATCTATTTCTTTACCAAACAGCAATATTTTACCACCCCTGGAAAATCATAGTTTTGATGCTGATGATGATTTTCTGAATTCTGAGGCATAAAAGATTGTTAGACACCTTAAAATTGTCTCACCTTATGGCTTACCCAAATTCCAACAAAAGACAGACTTTGTTATACACTAATAAGCAAGATACTTTCTCCTGTAGATAAATAGACCTAATTTTAACTCAGTCCTTGCTTTTCCAAGTTAAAATTCTTATTTAAATAAGATTTCACAGAAAGTTTGTTTCATGTATCTGCCTCTGTTTAATGATAGGAGATACACTATTCATTCATCTAACAAAATATAGTATTGTGCAAATTAACATGAAGGAAGTTCTCAAGTTAACTAGAGGGTGGAGAGCATTTATAATGAGGATCTGAGATCAAGGGCTTGAGCTTTAATGATTCTTTTCTGAAGACGCTTTTATTCTGTATCTGTGAAAGCAGTAGAAAATGTTATGCTGGAATAAATGGTTGTGATGCAGGACAGAATCCTCATTGAGGAATCAAAAGACATTTTACCTATAACACAGAGATGTACAGTTGTATGAAATAACATTCTGCAGAGAGATAGAAGAATAAGACTGGAGATGCATGAGAAAATAGGAAGTGTGCCTACCAACTGAGCAGTTAATCTTGTCAGGACAGATCACATCAGGTAACAGTCAGATCTACAGGGTTTTTTAAGTGTTTTTCAGTGCAAAGAACAGCTTCAAAAAAACTCCACCAATATTGTCCTTCGTACACAAATGCAAATACTTTCAAAGATGAATGCATATAGCAAAGCAGTCTGATGATTATTTTATTTACTTTTATTGTGTCAGGATATAATGTGGGCAGATTAAGAGTCTGCTTATGTCCCATTCTGTCCCATATTTTCCGTGGTTTAGACAACTCTCATTAGCTGGCAATGCAGTAAATTACCATTTTGAGGCAACATCATTGCAGATTTATTCACTTTTACAGGTAGATCAAGTGAAACACTCTCTTCTTTTACTAGTGATGTGTTTGCTTTAGTTTTTGTGACCTTGAATTTGAGTACTATGGTAGCTGTCAAGGTGTTCATGCCAATCCCTAGTTTTTGGCAATGAACTGGTTATGTAAAATACATTCCTTTTTTCCTTCTGGAAAACAATTCTGGTTTTTATTTAGAATTGTATGCACAAACAGTTAGACTTAGAATAGCTTGATATTATCAAAACAAAACATTTTCTTTGAGCTGAAAAGACATTTTTCAAGTAGTATTCCAGTGGAAGCTCTTTGGGGCTTTTTGTCCTTTTTTTAAAGGGCTTTTTATCATCTGCAAAGAAGATCATTTGCCAAGACTGTGGCAGGTGTCCTTACTACGGTCAGCAAAATACATGCTTCCACCACTTTACTGAAGTTTTGTCAACCTACTTTTAAGAAATTAAGAGAGAGTGAGAGTTGGCAGGTGAACTCACTCCAGGGAGGAAGGCAAGTCCATCGAGAGCATACTTGAGCAGAAGAGCAATAGCAACACTTGGCCAAGGGCTAAGAGGGCACAGCAGGCACCAGAGCTTCAACTGGAGGGTGAGGAAAAGATGTCAGAGATGACAGAGACCAGAATTCAGGAGGCTTTAGGGCCTGAGGCTGAGGACAATAGAGAGGAATCAGTCTCATGGCTGAGACCTGCTTTGGTTGTGACAGGACACAAGGAAGCCAGCTTCTCTGCTTACTACTGGTCTCATTATGCCCCTGGGAAGCATATTTGCCCACATCCACATCTATCAGCTTATGGACAACTTTGTGCTTTCTACTTCATAATAAATGTGTCACAGAACACTTATGAAATAGGGTCCATCATTGTTTACAGACCTTGAGTGCAGAGCTCCTTGCATGCATAAATGTATTTGTTCCTATCCCCTTCCCCAAGAAGAAACAGACATTGAATCATTCTCATCCAAATGTCACTGAACTTCTGGTTTAGGCTGCTGGCAGTTCAGCTCTCAGAGCCAATGTCCAAGGACACACAACTCTAATAAATCTGATGGAAATAACACTGTCACTTGATTGATGCAGACAATGACAGCAGGTATCAGACTTATGGTCCATATGACTGCTTAGTGCAAGCTCAAATTCTCAAAAGCTAAATACTCTCAGATTAAAGAATGAATCCTGTGCTTTTGACTGTTTTTACTGTTCATTTTGTTTAAGTCTCTATTTTCTTTTTAAAAACAATTTATTGCTAGGACTAAATAATATATGAAATCTCCTGTTGACAGATTCTATCTGTCTAGCTCTTCTGATACCATAAAAAAAAGAACATGCAAAATGTGGACATTTCAGCTATAGCTGCACTGCATTAGCAATTTTATTTTGGATGTAACAATAACAATGAACCCTTTAAGCTCTTGTGAGCAACAAACTGTCACTAGGACATCTGGGTACTACACTCAGAATCATAGAATCATTACAGTTGGAAAAGACCTTTAAGATCATTAAGTCCAGCCACTACTCTAACACTGTGAAGCCCATCACTAAACTAAACAATATTCCTCAGAACCTCATCTAAAAGACAGTGAGTCCTAAAACTCTCTATAAAGACCGCTCTAAGCTGCAGAAAATTCCTTAATATTGTGTTTTTTAAAAAAAAATCTATCTGTTAGGAGCCAACAGTGTCTGTCACACTCACTACAAAGTCCTTCAGTAGAAAATGTCTGAAACACTTTTCAGCCAGTCTAGATCAGCCTTGTTACATCCATGGTCCTCTATAAGCCAAGGCAAGTTACCCAAAAATCTCAATACTAGACAAGAAGATCATTCATATCTTTCACTAGACTGTCAAACATCTGTTTAGTATTTGTGGCTGAATATGTGAAATATCTGTCTTCAGCATGCAGCAATAAATGGCTCTTGCTTATCATCGTAACCCATAGTGTGTGAAGATCTGGGTTTGGGGGAGGGAAATTGAAATAATTCCACAGATTAGAATAAAAAATGAACATGTTTTGAATAAAACTTGGGCTGTGCATATTCAGTTCTGTCCTTTTGCTTTTTATGACAGTGTTTGAACTGGCTTTTAAAGGAACTTTATCACAGCCAGTGGTCAGAAAGACAAATGTATGACTCTAAGGGTTTAAACAATCATGCTGATATGAGGCAGCCACGCATAAACTCTAAATACAAGAGCTCTGAAATGCTTTGGTAAATTGAGCCAGACTACAGAGGTGTTGCAGCAACTGTGTGATGTTTCACTTGTGTTGGCTCAGAGTGTTTTGAATATTTGCTGTTCCAATATTTTTTCTTGTACTGTAAGATTTTGGTGATACGAACGTTCTAATTCTGCATTGAAACACTGATGGGGGGTAGGTAAAGAGGAGATAGCTAATGAATAAGAGAGACAGGTGATGTTCCTTTGTTGTCCCCAGTAAACCTACATCCAGAAGCAATATCTATAAAGGGATAATAAAGTGAATACACCAGACACAGATGTCTGCATTTTGGATATCTAATGTTAAAGAAAAAGTCCACTCAGTCTTCCTCAGATTCTTATCTTATGCTGCTTCACGTGTTATGACTTATTTTGAAATGTTTGATCTTTTAAGCTTAGTGTTCTGCATTTCTCTCTAGTGAAGTGCATCCAATTTATTTAAATGATTTCCCTAATTTATCAAGATCTTTTTAAGTCTGTTCTCATATATGTTTACAGACCCTCACAACTTGATGTCATTGGAAATTGAATAAGCGCACTACACTATTTAATCATTGACTACTACTCAGTGATTCAAGTCACTAATGAGAACATTGATGAGAACCGGGCACAAGGCTGATCTCTGCAGAACACTGCTCAATATGTAATCCTAGCCAACAAAGAACCATTAATAACTGTTAAACATAGTTTCCTAACCATTTGAGTGTCTGTCTAATAGCAATGTCATGAAGACCTCGCTTCTCCATTTTGTTTATAAAAATCTCACATGAAAGAGTTGAAAAAACGGGTCAGGATATACAATATGTACTGTTCTGCATACTCAATACTTCTTATCAATAGAAAAGTAAATTCAAAGGGTAAAAGATATGTCCTTGATGAATTAATATGAGCTGTTACTCACCCACTTGCTGTTTTTGAGGTACTTGCAAAAATATATCTTTTAATGTCTTTATTATTGCAGAAACTGAAGATAACTAGTCCATAATTTTCAATCTCTCCCCGACTTGTCTTAAAAATAAACTTTAGATTTGCCCTCTTTCCCTCAGATCTTGCTGTAGATTAAGCAGCATTATCTATTTGAGTAGCCTTTCTAGATCTTTTATGGAAACAGACAATGAGGAGAAAAATAGAAAAGAAACTTTTTGCCTGTCTACAAATTTTGCAATGTCATGGAGGTAAACATTATGAAAATAAAAATAATATCAGTCTTGTCTGAGGATCATTAGATGAGCCTTAACACTGATGACTGAAAGACAAGTTTGATAAGCTCTAAAAAATTTTTAAAAGTTTAATTTGATTCAGTATTCTCTACACAGTTCTCCTTTCCTCTCTGATTTCTTGTCTCTTTACCAAAGGTTTCAATTTTGCTACATAAAACCACATATGGATTATTCCAAGGAAGGTTCCGTTTTTGGTTTTGTTGGGTTTATTTTTGGTTTTTTTTTTTAATGCCTAATAAGTTCCTAGTCATTGGTTATTTTAAGAAAGTATGTTTATAAGATCTTTAAAGGACCCTTCCAGCCCCTATCATTCTGTGATTCTGTGGGATTGATTTTAATTCATCCTGAGAACACAGCGTGAACTCAGTGAAAATTCACACCAAACTCATTCTATGGTAAGATATTTAACAACCATAATAACTCTCTCTCAACTAAAATACATTTAACTCAGTCTGGGTGTTTTTTTAATTAATAGAAGGAGTTTTAATTTATTTTTGGCATTTTATTATTAATTGAATGATGATATCTTAACAACTGCAGTAAAAAAAATTCTACTTTGATCTCTGAAAAATTCTCAGTAACACTGGATGTTGCTCACAATGATTCTGTATGTGATAAATACTTCTAAAGTAATCTGAACTTGCTGTTTATAGAGCATTTTTAAAAAGTTTTCAAGAGGCACCAGACACCATGAGGATATGGGAGAGGTTAAGCACTGGAATGGCTTGCACAGTGTTGCCCAGAGAGGGTATGGATTCTCTATATTTGGAGAAGTTCAGACTAGATTTAGAAATGTTCAGACTGAACTCAGCTGAACAGAGCCCTTTGCAACCTGCTTTCACTCGACTTGCTTTCAGTTAATTAGAAAGAAAGAACAAATTTTAAACAGTGAGATTAACTAGCCAAACTTTGTTTCTGTCTCTTGATTTCTAAATACTATTGTATGATTTTGTCCATAAATGACTGATCTCAACAAACAAAATTGAATAATATTCTAGGGATTATGTTGTGTTTAAAATCAAAATGAGCTCCTGATTTCTTTTGCAGAAAATTATATTTTCATTCATCTCAACTTTCTGTTGAAGCAAACACAGTACTATATTCAGAAAGAATTGCCTTATACTTTTGATTTCTCATTTTTTCTAACCTGTTGAATGTATTTTCCATTTACATTTGTGTTTACTTTTCCATTTGAATCTTTATTTACAAAGATTAACACTGAAAATTATCATTTCTAGAAGCATACAGTTACTTCAATTTACAGGAAGCACTGCAGAAATGTCGAATCATATTTCCTGAACATAATGAAAATAACAAGCTATCATTTAAGTTAATATTGCATTTGAAGAAGAGGGAAATAATACAGGAATAACAGGAAATTCTGAACTGTCATTTTAAAACCTCCGAATAATTTCCTGTACCACTTGGAATCTATCTTATAATAAAGGAAGTCACTTTTTATTATTCTTCACTGAAAATTCTAGAGGGCTGCTTTTGCTTCATTTCATATTTTGTTTCGTATCACAGTACTACTGGGAAAAAAAAAAATTAACACTCATGTCAAAAAATGAATATGGAAAAATTTGACAGATATCTCTGAAAAGATCAGAGAAGCTCCATTACATGAAGAAAAAAGAGATAACACAAAGACCAGAGTTATTGACTGGAGGGAAAGAAAAGACATGCTAATTACTCCGTAGTTTCTTAAACTACATTTTATATCTGGAAAGTAAAGCTATGTACCGATCTACATAATTTGTTAAGTCGAACAGAATTTTTTCAATATCTGATTGTTTTAATAAGTATGTAACTTCATTCACAGTTCCATCTACCTAATAATGGGCAAAGAGATGATTAATTACCTATTGTCTAGAGGAGAAATCATGTTAACTGAAAAAATTCTGTGATTTTTTTTTTTTTACATATCAGGTAGGAGGCGCATGTGAGAGTTGATTTGCCTGTTCAGACTGGATCATAGGATTCTCCTTAACTAACTGTTATTTCAATCTTGCTGATTGACTAATTTCTTTTTTTTTTATGTGCCTGTGCCCATGAAAGTTTGAAAGCAGCTGTTGCCTTGCCTTGCACAAGCAGAATCTTTATCACAGAAAGTTGGTCCAAAAAGTTTGGGAAAATCAGTTGTTACCTACAGTGAGTCACAAAGCTGCGTAAGAAGCAAGTGGGTTCTTCCAGTGTTAATTTATTTACACTGTGAAATTTATGTGTGGTTTATGACATCCTACTCAGCCTACAGAATATAGTGAAGATACTAAATTGAGGGCAGGGTATGTATAAATTGTTAGAAATAAGTGTCAGAATAGGCACTGCAGACATTCAGTAACTGGAAAATCTGACTGAATTCAACTTTTCAAAAAGGCCATTTTTCTACCTGGGCTCTCAAAGCCAGTTAGACCCCATATAGGACAGTTTCCAAGAGAACAGCATAGAAGTACATACGTAGCAGATGTGACTCAACGTGTCTGTTGCCAGAGAGGTGCCATTTAGCTCTGACTATGAAATCAATTCCTTCTATTAGCAGCCTTACCAGAAAGCTGGCTGCTCTCTCTTGA
Source organism: Urocolius indicus (assembly GCA_013401255.1). Lineage (NCBI taxonomy): Eukaryota > Metazoa > Chordata > Aves > Coliiformes > Coliidae > Urocolius > Urocolius indicus. The sequence goes on from WBNH01004344.1 coordinate 65,797, forward strand.
AGATAAATGCTCTCACCAGTTCAGCAGTCCCTGTAGGCAGCATGAAAAGACCATGTACATCTGAGTTTCAAAGAAAACATAAGCAGAATTGTATTGGCCAGTTTCAGTGTGACCAGCGTTGCCTTGGTTATGGACAAATAAATACAAGGAAAGAGACAGCTGGGTGTAACAGTACAATTTAGCTGCCTGTCTTGCCAGAGATTTCCAAATGTACATTTGCAAGCAAAGATTTACATAATTTTTACTAGCTCTTTCCAAAACATTTCTAACCAAGACAGGTCTCTCTAGTGGGGAAAATGTCTACTACTACTCGATTTTTCCTTTCTCCTGTAATTTTACACTACTTATTTACCTTAGCAGAAGTTAGAAAGGAAAAGTACTCTTCATCACTACTATTTTTTCATCAAATCTCAGTCTAAAGATACTTTGTATGCTAATGAACAGAGATGAATCAAATTACTTAATTCCATAAGTTTAAAAAATAACAAACATGGAACAAAAATATTCAAAGTTTATGTCTCAACTACCTAGAGTTAAGAGAACAAATACTTCACTAAAATAAGTCAATGTTATCAAGCATAATAATATCAGTCATTTTCAAATGAAGCATTACGCATGTATGGTAGATTTTTATATACAGATGTCATTTACCTCTTCATCGCTAAATGTTCACTTTTAGCAATTAGAGAACTCAACAGATACTTAGTTCTTAATCACCACTGTAAGAAAAACATACTCTCTGAGACAAGTTTATGTTAATTAGCAGATCTCTGCACTCTGTCCAAAAGCAGGTTCTTTAACTCTGGAGAGATAGGTTATGATACTGAACATTTTCTGGAGATACATTTTAGGTCTTTCAATTTAGAAAATAAGATAGACTTTGAGAAAGAAACCATTATTAAAGTTAGTTGATTGATATTTTTAAAAGCTCATACTAAAAATCTGCAATCAGCTGCATGAAAAGTAGATTAAGAAGATGGGGCCCTGGAAAGCATGGAACTGGAAAAGTGTCATAAAAATGAGAGAGGAGAAGAATTTTAATTGTAGAATGGTAAAGGATGTCATCTGAATGTACAAGATGATGGGCAGAATCTTAGATATTAAATACTTATCTATTTTCCTTTTAAAATATAAAACCCAGGAACACAAATATCTGTTCATTGAAAATTTAATACTATCTTTCAAAATTGGTCATTAACAAAAGTATTAACAGAATATCCAAGCTCACTAACATATTTAGGGTTTTTTCTTATAAATTCATTTGTAGTAAAAAGATTTAAAATATAATGAAATTAATACAACTACATTAAATTTGCAAATTTGTCTCAGACAATGAGTTCTGTGAAAATATAACAGACATTTAGCATTTAGTTGCTTCAGATAGATTGTTGTGGTGGTTTAGCCCTGGCTGGATGCCCACTGAGTCGTCCTACCACTCCTTCTCCTAAACTAGACAGGAGAGAAAGAACTATAATGACAGGTTTGTGAGTCGAGATAAGGACAGGGAGATCACTCAGCAATTAGCATTATGGGCAAAACAGACTCAACTTGGGGAGAAAGAAAGTTTGATTTATTAATGAACCATCAGAACAGGGAGATGAGAAATAAAACTGAATCTTAAAACAATGTCCCCCACTCTTCCCTCTTCCCAGGACTCTCCTTCCTTCCCCCCATTCAGCAGCACAGGGGATGGGGGATGGGGATCGCCGTCAGTTCATAACAGATGGACTTTACTTCTGCTTCTTCTCAGTAGGAAGCTTCCACACACTTCCCACTGCTACAGTGTGGGGTCCCTCCCACAGGAGACAGTCCTTCATGAACTTCTCCATTGTGAGGCCTTCCCATGGGCTTTAGTTACACAGAATCACAGACTCTTAAGAGATGGAAGGGACCTTGAAAGATCATCCAGTCCAACCCCTCTGACAGAGCAGGACCACCTAGAATAGGTCACACAGGAACTCATCCAGTTGGGTTTTAAATGTCTCCATAGAAGGAGACTCCACAACTCATCTAGGCAGCCTGTTCCAGTGCTCCAACACCCTCACAGTGAAATTCCTCACGAACTGCTCCAGCATGGGGCCTCCCACAGGGGCAGCTCTTCACACCCTGCCCCAATGTGGGGGCTGTTGTTTAGCAACTGCACTGGGAGAACAGTCCTTCAGGTACCAATTGCTCTGGCCTGAATCCCTCACAGGATCACAAGTTCTGACAGTAAACCTGCTCTGGCGTGGGCTCCTCTCTCCCCACATGGTCCCAGGTCCTGCCAGGATCTTGCTCCAACATGGGCTTCCCACAGAGTCACAGCCTCCTTCAGGCATCCACCCACTCCGGTGTAGGGTCCTCCACAGGCTGCAAGTGGGTCGCTGCTCCCTGGTGGTCCTTCACGGACTGCAGGGGCACAGCTGCCTCACCATGGTCTTCACCACAGGTCACAGGGGAGTTTTTCTTTCAGGGCCTAAGCATTTCCTCCTACTTCTCCACTGACCTTGATGTCGTGGAGATATTCTCACGTTCTCACTTGCTGCTGTTGTTTAGCAACTGCACAGCAACTTCTTCTCCTTCTTAAATACATTATTCACAGAGGAATTACCCCAGTCACTAATTGGCCAGGCCTTGGTCAGCTGCAGGGTCCATTGTAGAATTGATTGGCGTTAGCCCTATCAGCCATCATTGTAGTCACTCTGCTATCAAAACCTGGCCCGGGCAAAACTACTTTAGAGAATTCATGTCTGTCTTACCACTTTGGATATCACTACATGTTGAGTATTCAGTCTCTGAGACTGACCCAGAACAGATGAGTGATATAAGTGAGCATTTTCTCCATTCAAATAAATGTTTCAGATTCATCATAGGGCCACTTAGGATCTGTACATAGAAGCAAAAATCCATTCAACAAATTTGCACAAGCATACCACTGCCTTATTTCCTTTGGAAACAGGAGCCATTTTAACATTTCTGAGAAGCACCTAGATGAAGGCAGATCTTCACTCATGGAGGCCTCCTGCTTCCTTTTCTCTCTTTTCTGCATGTTGGGACACACTGATCCTGGGCTTGGAGGAAGTGGTGCTTGAAGATCAATGAGCTTTCATGGGCACTTCTACCATTTAGGGTCTTATCCCATTATATCCCTCCAAACAGGTCTTTGAAGAGGCCAAAGTCAGCTCGCCTGAAATCTGAGGTCAGAATGCTGCTTAGTGTCCTGCTTCTTCCATGCAGGATCTTGAACTCCACCATCTCATGGTCACTGCAGCCAAGTTTGCCTCCAACCTTCACATCCCCAACTAGATCCTCCTTATTTGTCAGCACAAGGTCCAGCAGCACACTACTCATTGGCTCCTTAATTTATGTGTAAATATAAGAGATCCAAAACAAAGTAATTTTGAAAGTGTTCCTGTGAACTAAAAAAAAAAAAAAACTTTTCTTTTTTTCAGAGTTAGATGTATATTTTATACAATTCCCTACCTTTAAGTATTTTGAGTAAGATTAGAAACAACTGTTTGTCCATTTTTTATTTTCCCTAGAATCCAATACATGACTGCTGGGGTGTTTTTTTATTACTATCAGTACACTCACACAATTAAAAATAATTGTAATTATACAAAGGACAATAAATACAACAAGGAACGGTTCATTTATTATAACCACTGCTCTAATAAAAGTGTCTTGGAATGGTTAAGTATAGATGTACACTAAATGGAAAAAAATAGAAGTGATGTGAATTGCTCAAAGCAAAGCAGAAGTTAGAGAGAAAGTAACCTTGGAGCCTAGGGCTTCTAATCTCCTAGTCTAGTTCCCAGCTACTCTTACATCTAGAGTCATTGTTCTCATTTCAGAATGATTTAGGTAAGTGTCCATCTGTCCCCAGAATTTAAAAGAAAATAGCTTCAAGAACTTCATATGCAAAATGAAAGTAAACCTGAAGAGTCTATATAATGCTACAGTTAAATCCAGACCAAAACAAAAAAAAAAAAGCACCAATACAGTAGTAATGATCTGTCTCACAATAATGTCTACCATCCTTGAATTATGCTGGGAAGTTAGAAGGAATTCAAAGTAATTGATTGGTCCTATTTATGTAGTGGGTGAATAAAAGTGTTTTCCTTTCATGTACAGCCTGTAACTGCTGTCTACCACTATTCATGTTTGTTCCTGAGGTTGCTACTGGTTTATACAAAAATCTACCAATCCAATCTCATACCTATAGACAACATTCCCATTGCATTTAGCTTTTAATCAACAAAGTGTTACTTCTCTAAATCACACATTAATCCAGTGGAATATATCCTCCATTGCCTCAACGGATAACTTGGGAATTGAAGCTATCTCAGTCCCCATGACTGCCAGTTGTGTTATTACCTCCTACACTAGCAAATTCCTTGCAAGCAGTCTGTGAAGCCTAGGCTACAATTGGGTTTTTAACTCCCTGGCAGGTGTGATCATGGAATGACATTTTTATTGTTTTAGGATATCGTGCTATTTAGAATAGGTGTACTGAGAAAAGAGTATATGATAATATACACATGTATCAGATTTCGTAATTATTCACAAGTAGCTAAAATTCGGTCTCTCATTTAAGTCACTGTTAAAAATTTTCATTACATTTCTTTTTACTCAATAATTAAGCTTCCCAAAAGTCTGAAGAAAAGTGATACTATGACAAGAATAAATTAAATCAGAACATTTGTAAGATCTGTTCCTTGGTACATTACTCACCTTTAACCTCCTTGGGTTTTAAGCTGTATTTCTTCATCATTCCACCAGCTACAACAGTTGGGAAAAGTGTAATTTTGCAAGAAACTAGGATATAGACTTTTTTTTCTCCAACTACATCTCTGATAAGTGATAGCCACATTTTTATGTTTGTTTTTTTTTTCTAAGAAAACTTGCCTCAGTGCCAGAGGTGTCACTGTTTCAGTCTTTCTTTGTGAAGAAACTAAAAACATCTACTATATATATTTTTAATAAGGACTTGGCACAGGCAGCTGTTGGTGTTTTCTTTCTCTCCCTTTACAAATCTCTGTTCTCCAGCTCCACCAACATCACTACAAGACTCGTATATATCCCATTGGCTCTTCATCCCATGCTGGAGGAGTAAATGGATGGGTGCACTGTATGCAGACCTGCTCCTCCCTGCTTAGTCCCATCCCAGCACAACAACTCTTTCTAGGATTCCACTGAATATAATACTGCATCTTTGGTCTGCTATGTCACATATTAAAGCCCAAGGGATAGGCCTTAGTTTCTAAAAGAGTGGAGGCAAAATGAGAACACTTCCACCCCTCTATTTGATGACAGAGAAGCTATGAAAGCAGTTTTAGTGTGAAAATCATGGGACTTCAGCATACTAGTACTAGTAATTTGGAATCATTTGATGTGTACACTTAGACACAGAATTCTATCTGTACACTGGTTGCCACTGATGTGTACAAGAAACATTTACACCTTCAGCTGTTCAAGTCCAAGAAGTGTTTATTCCACCTTTCAAAATAGTCTATACTTGTTTATTGCAAGGATATATGAAAGCATAATGCTGAACTCCTCCCTGTTTCTCCAGTCTGCAGCCTACTTTCTTGTGATTTGGTACTTTTCATCTGTATATTATGAAGGAAGACATATATCAGAACTGAAGGAGAAAAACATTTAAGTATGTATTTCTTTGAAATTTAATTAAAAAAAAAAAAGTCAAGCCCAATATGTTGATGTGAAGGCCGTTCCTGGGACTTTCTTTCTTCCTCTCTCTCCATTTCCTTCCTCTGTTTTACTAATACATGGCAAAATAACAGGATAAAACAGGAAGAATCTCTAGCAGTTTTGGTTTCCAAAACTGAGAAATGTTACTCTCAAACATTAATAACAGGAATGTGAAATAGTTATTTTTACAAAAAGAATTTTTAATGAAAACTCAAAAAATTCTTATGGTGTCCATAATTTCCATTGTGTAGATGGACCTCTTGAAATGTAGAATAGACAAGAAACATGCTTAAGAATGCGTTGTGAGCTTAGAATAAGAGCTTGCGTCTCATGGTACTGAAAATTCACCCACTCATTTTCTTTTCACATATCCACTAATTTTGACATGAATCAGTCTGAGAGGTGATCAGGTGACCAGGTCATTGAGAATGAGGGGATTGTCTCTTCTGGATCTGATATTTAATAGATCAGGAAGAAATGATTGGAGGTCAGGGCAGCCTTTGCTCCAGCACCCATGAAATGAAGGACTTCAGGATCCTGAGAGAAGGGACCTTCAGGAGTCTAAACTACATCCCATGCTAACATATTTTTATTAATGACCTGAATGATGAGATAGAGTGCACCTCCAGCAAGTTTACAGACGATACAAAAAGGGACCAACATCAGAGGATTGTGTTGCCATTTGTAAGGACTTCAAAAGGCTGGAGAAATGAACGAAAAGGAATCTCATGAAGCTCAGCAAGGGTCAATGCAAAGACCTGTGTGTGGAGAGAAATAAGCCTGTGCACCAGTGTTTACTGAGTGCTGATCAAGTGAAGAGCAGATCTGCTGAGAGGCCTAAAGGGTGACCAGGAGGAAATTATGCACATTTGGAGCAAAGGAGGCCAACAACCTCAGGAGTTGCATTAAGAGAAATACTGCCAGCAGATTGAAGGAGGAAAGAGTCAGTTGAAGGGCAAAACTAATTAGATCACTTCTTCTATGAGGAAAGCCTGAGAGAGCTGGGACTGGTTCAGCCTGGAGAAGACAAGGTTCATGAGAATCTTATCAGTGTGTGTAAATACTTGAAGGAAAGGTCCAAAGAGTAGTGTCCAGTGACAGAACCAAAGACAAGGAGCCCAAACTAAAATACAGGAAATGCTGTATAAACTTGTAAAAAAAGAGAAAGGTTTGTGATGTGATGATGGTTAAACAGTGTCACAGGTTACATGGAGAGGTTGTGGAGTCTCTATGCTTGGAGACATTCAAGTTCTGATTGGACACAATCCAGAGCAACCTGATGTAGAGCTTACACTGCACAATCTCCAAAGGTGCCTTCCCACCTCAGCCATTCTGTGATTCTTTGCAAAAGATGTCACTTAATAAGCATAGCCCATTAGCAAGAAAATTATTATGGAAACTATTCTGATCTCTGGTGATTTAAACATTTACTTTGATGAGACAGTATTTGACAGTTTGTGTCAAATTGTCAGAGGAAAAATGAAAGGTTAGTGCATAGAAGACACAAGGCTCAATGAATAGCTAAAATCTCTGATTGCAACCAGGCTGTAATAAGCTAGAGGGAAATTCAGACACATATATAAAAAGCACAGAACTGAAAACCATACCCAGTGTTAAACTTTAGCAGTGCAGAATCCAAGCCTGCCAGGCCTAGTTCAGAGACAAGGAGAAAGGAAAAAGGGGAACTACCTGACCTCTGCTACAAACTATCTTAAAAAGCCAATTATATATGTCAGCTTGAATATGAAAGGCTAAGCTTTTCTCATTAGCTATTATTTAAAAATATCTTTTACAGAAAATATAAACCACTATGTCTGACATCTTATGTACTCAAAAATCAGGTTACAATAGAGAGCTTCTTGATATGTGTGTGCTATTAAGACTCCTATGCTTTTGCCCCTGGTGTATCATGGTGAGCTTTAGGCACTTTGTTCCAGCAAAGGCAACACCAGCACACAGTAGTACCCAGAGTTCAAAAAAACATCTGTTAAGAGACATTCTCTGCAGCTACACCTGACACTGTTAATCTCTCCTTCTTCATGTATAACGACTCTGCAAATACCCTACCTTGAGATATCTAATAAGTTAAGGTCTTGAACACAAATTTTTATTTGAGAGGAATCAAGACTTCCGAAGGAATTCAGCTCCACGGTTACCATAACCACCAAAATCTCCATTTTAGAAACCTATCTCTTCTAACCTATTCCTTGTCTGAAGAATTTTATTTGCTGATGGCAGTAACTGATGTGTCTGTGTGGGCTGAGGAAATTTTTTCCTACCAAGGAGTTAATAGTGGGTGGAAGACAAAAGTAAAAGCATGCTATGACTATTCATAATTCTCAACATAAGAATTTCAAAAAAAGATTTCAAAAATAGACCAACTTGATCTTTTACATATGGTAGGTTTTGGGTTTTTTTAAGAAAGAAAATATACTTGATTTAATATATAAGTTTTAACTGAAATCTTGAAATCTTCCATCCTACTCTCTTACCTACCATCATTAGTATAGTCATTACCACTGGCCACACACTAACAGCTCTGCAGTTCGGGAGCAGTGTTTCCATTGATTGTGTTGTATCACAAATATACCTACTACTTGTCACTTGGTTTGATACATTCTCATTAATTACATTGAAATTCAAACAAAACACAGGCTGGAGCTGACTTTTGTGCATCCTTGGATTTATGTGCTGCCCTTGAAGAACAAATGGGTGTGAAGAGAGGTTGAAATTATTTCATTCACTGAGGATGGTGAGTATAACATAACTATGTTACCAAGATGATGACTGAAAAAACTGGTACGACAGGTTCTTAAGCAGTTGTTTTTCCCAGAGATCTCAAGTTTGAAATAACTGGTTTGCTTTTACAGAGACTAAACCAAAGAATGAGAAAGACAACAGTTTACTTAAGGATGCTGGAAGGCTAGTGACAGCGGAGGCTAAAGAACGTGGATATTAAACATCCCAGACTGCTGATTTCTCAAAAAAAAAAATCTCTTTTTTTTTTAAGTTCAGAGGTACAAATATAACTATACAACTTCAGCAGAATAAATAACAATTCCTTGCTAAATTCACCTTCAGCTTGATAAAAAGTATGTTTTAGTCTCACAATGAATATGTACATTTCCTAATTAAAAAAAACATATGTATTCTTAACAAAATATTCTGTCTTTCTATGTATAGAATAGCTCTTATCAACAGAGGAGAGTTGATTAAAGTTTCTGCCTATACAACATGAGCAATGCACAGCAAATCATTGTAAAGCCAAGTGCTATTAGAAAGGATTGATGTCATCCAGAATGACTGAAGGTAGAAAAGTTATGAAATTTAGAGAACAAGATTTGATTGTTATGTTGAGAGAGGATTTAGATCACAGGCCAAATAGGAAAAACAAGCACTGGTGACTTGATAGTAAGGTGGAATTTGGGGAGAGACAGGTAGTCATTTGTAAACCACCAGTTACACATAATAGAGGCCAATTGAGAAAGATTTTAAAAAAAAATAATTTTTTTTCTGGAATTTCAACAATGTAGAGAACAGAAAAAACTGTCAAGGGGTGAAGGTCTTCAGGGAGGATTCATAGGACAGAAATGTACATAAAGTCAGTGAAAGGGGCTGTGCATAGTGAAGAGAAAAAAAACATAAAGCTCAGCGTGGAGGGATTTTGCACAAGTCCCCTTGTCTTTCCACCAACTGAAGTGGCATCTGGCTCAGACCCCTGGATGGCACACTACCAATGAGTGCCTTTTACAGAACCTCAGAGGCTGACAGGAGCCCGGGTTTGATAAGATGCAGTAGCATAAAGAGAGAAAAGTACAGAGGGTGAATACCTGGCAAAGCTGTAAGTGCAACATACATGATGATAGAAAATTTGTGTAGATGGTTGCAGCTTCTCAGCTCTTTGGAGCTGGATTCTTAGAGCCAAGAGGAAACAGAGTGCATAGGACAAAGACTAAGTGTATTTGAACTGCTTTAAAATAAATAAAAGATTAAAAGAGAAGTATTAAACAAATGAGAAAATATAATTTTAATGTAACTAATTCGTAATATGAAACAGGAGGTAAAAATAATCAATTATTCATAGGGAATCACATCCATTCTCTCAGATATTTCTTTTAAAAAATATTAATGAATATGGCTTTTACACATTTAAAATGTTTATTTAATGAAAATAAACCATGTGATGCATTAAGTGGTGATTATTTAAAAGAGCAACACTTTATGATGCAGAAAAAAGGAGGAATCTTAATAGCTGCTTTCATTTATATTTTATATGCAAAAACCACAGCATAAAAAAATTATAAGAACCTGACTTTAACTAAACCAAAGTTATTAAAAAAATGCTGCTTTCTTATTTTTTAAAAACTTACTCTCTTATGCTTAGAAAGTACTATCTACAGATGATAGCACAAGACTGCAAATTAAAACAAAAAGCTGCTCTGTCAGTTTATCACAGATTCACTCTTTGGCACAGGGAGAGGTTTTATGGCAACTTCACCTTAGCTTCTGTTGGCTGTTAGAAGAATCAGGTGTGTTGACCTCCTGTGAAAAACTAAACTTCTAACATGGTATTCAACTGAAAACAGGACTTTGCTTCCAACGTGGCTCACAGATGAACACAGCCCCAGAGCTTTCACAGCACTCTAGAGGGAGTTACTCAGAGAACAGGGAACTGAGATAAAGCATGGTCATCTCTGCATGTTAGGTGCATGGTCATCTCTGCCTTAGGAGGGATCTTTTAACAAAAGTTGTGAAGAAGCTTAACCTGTAACTTCTCCAGCCAGATCTGACAACATTACTGAAACTCTTGCCACTCTAATTGCCACATTCCAGCTAAAACTGCTCTACCTCAAGAAAAAAGTCCTATTCTGACTCCAAATTAAATAATAATTGTAACAGGTCAGTAAATGGGCTCCCTCAACTGGTTTTGCCTATCTCTAATGTAATTATTTGTTGTCTATATATTTTAAGCGTAATAAATACATTGATAATTAAGTATCAGTGAAACAGACAAACAAGGAAAGTTCACTATTCTGTGCCTGTGCACATTCAGACTGCAATGTCTTGGTGACGCAGGGATTGTGTTATCTGTATGATACATTGTAAGTTACTAAGGACACTTACAGGGTTTAGAACAGAATAATAAACTGCATTACTTTCACTATGGTATTATTAGACGACAATCTAGCTTTCTGAATTAATACAAAATATTTCTTCCCTGTTTTGTGCAAGGCGTGTAAATGAAAAGCTTAAAATATGGTCAGACACATACCCTCAAAATTGAAAAACGTGACTAGTGCCTCCTTTCCCCTCAATGATATGTAACACAACAATAACACAAGCCTTTTTATTTGTTGGTGCTCATGACAAAGAAGCAGAACTGAAACTATTTCCTGTTCACTCACTGAGTTGCATTATCTATGGATCACATTTAAAGTGGAATTAATAATTTTAAAATAACTGTCATAACTGTGTGCATGTTGGATTCAGTGACATGCACCCAGGGATGTGATTTGCAAGAGGCATCAAAGACACCAATAATTCATGGTTCAAAAATATCTGGTCTTAGACTTTTCAATGGATTAAAAAAACCTGACATCACCAAGTGAAAAGAAACAAGTAAAGAAAGCAGCTACATATAGAACTAACATTTATGCTTGACTAGAGGCAGTGGGGACGTAATAAAACTGGTTAGCTGATGAGACACCCTACAGGAGTTTTTCACAAAAACAGGAAAAGAGCATTCAACTGACATTTACTCAGCAAGCCACCAACCAGAAATGCTTGGGGGACTCCCCCTACACTGAAGTAAAATGCCAGAGCTGTATAATGATTAGACTTTGATGGATCCCACTAATATCCCAAAGGCTGTTCTGTTTCTATTTTTTATTTCTTTCATCTGATCTTCAACCATAATTTGACAAACTATTTTTAAGTGTTTATTTTCCTTGTGATTTGTATATTCCAGGCTCATCAAATTAATTCAACGCTTCACCCAATCACTGACTACACTTACCTCTTGTTTAACTATTAAACTGACACCATATTCTGAAATGTGGCCCATTTAGGAAGTAGAGACAAAATCTGATTGCTCTAAAAGTTGTGACAAACACATGTCTGCAGCCAAGATCCCCTCATTTGTGTGTTCCTAAAGTCACATTCTACCACTCTTTTCTTCTACTTTCTGCATTAAGCTACAATGACTAAAATAGGAAGAAACACTTTTGTTTTAAAGTAACTGTGAAAGGTTTCCCCAGAATTCTGAGTTTTCTGGGCACCAAGAGAAGCAGCTGAAAGGTATAAATGCATATAAATATTCCTCAATGAGGGAAGCTCATCTCTTTACTTAGAGTGTAACTCTCATCTCTGTCCAGATGAATCTACGATATGTTACTGACACTCACGCAAGCAAAGCTCTTGTGCCTCTTGTCCCCAGGAAACCACAAGCAGATGATTTTTTGGCAGTGTTTGACTTCCAAACTACACTGTTACTTTGCCTTCCTGTGGATGGTGCTGTGGTAGTTATTTATTTAATTGAAAGTGTATTTTTATTACATTTCAAACTCATTTGCTGTCTGACACCTGTATAAGCAAGTCAATAGTGCAGTCAAGTCATCTTTTATATAATCTGAAGAAAATCAGGTTAAACTTAGCAAATTGTTGATGACCTACTTAGCACTTATAAAGGTATTTAGTGCCTTTTCAGCTTCTCTCTTACATCCTTATTGCTGCCTGCTTACTGCTACAGAATGAATACATATCTGCTTTGGCACTAACAGCCCCGGGCACTTCTGAGATATCCCCTCCGTGGGGGATAAGTTGAGAGACAGCCCAGTCTCATGCAGTTACTTCCAGAGTGGCAGCTAGTACCCTTTGGCACTGCTTGGTACGTTTTCCTATCCCTTCAACTGATTCATGAGAAGGACATGGGTCTGCTCAAGGCCCTGGGTGAGATATCCTGGAGCCTTACAGGTGGTACTAACACTTACAACCAGGCAAATTAAGTATGGTCCCAGTGAAAAACAACAACAAAAAAAAATCCCAGTAATTTCTGTAGGAAACCATACACTTTATGAGCCGCTCTACCTATCAGTATTCAGAATCCTGTTTGGTGTGTTAGAGAAAGGAAAAACAAGGGGCATATTCTCAGGCAAATATGTTAAATCTTTCTGTACTTTCACTTACAATAGCACTTAAACTTACAGGTTGCTACCTAAGTTTAATGCAGATGTTACTTGCTAACATTAAATATCAATGTTTGATATTTCTATTGCATTTTTAAAATAATATACATATTTGTATAACAAATATAAATATTTGTTCCCAGAAGCTAGCCACAAAGACTGGGAAGCTTTATTTTAAAAAAATAAAATAAAAAATATTAATTAACAGGAAAACCTTCAACATAATAGCCTTTGGATTCCTGTAACTTCTAGAGTAAGAGTAGAGATAATTCTCACAGAGCTCCCACTGGCTTCTTTTGGAACTGTTGATGATGATACTGCTCATTGACAATTGCACAGAGTTCTGGCAGTCGTTTTTTTCATAACTAGTTGATTCTGAGCTTCAGAGCTCATCTGCACCAATTTCTTACTCAAAGCACGTCCAGTGAAAGTAGGTTTAATCCAACATGTTTGTATAAAGGGCAGCTATATGAAAGTGTTCAAGCTTTGCAGGTACTCTATAAAAATATCCCACTTCAAAATAAAGTGTTTATGAATAGTAAAACAACAACATATTTTAACTAGAAAGTAAAGAGGTTCTACAAGAGGTTAATTTTTTGCTAGAATGATCCAACTTACTTTGTAGAAGGAACATGAAGGCAAAAAGCATAGGAAGTAGTAAATGAAGATTAAAGCTTTTGCTGTCCTAGGCAGGTTAGAATGCACTTGTGCAGGTTCCAGTAATATAGTTATAAGTGCCCTAAATAAACGTGTGAGAGCTGAAGTACTATTATATAGTACTTGCTGTTGTTTGAGATGACAGATAACAGGCAGTTAGCCTATTTCAGTATCCTGTTTGAAGATTAAAGCTTGCATTATAAGAAATAACTCTTATTTTTTTCCTATCCTAAACTAGTGAAACATATAAATAATTAGAAAATTTAGTAATCAGAAAATGTTCAGAATACATAGTGATCAACCTTAGAAATCGAGAAGCTAAACAGTTTGATAAATTTTAGCTTTCAAACTTCAGCTAAACTGCAGGCACAAAGTATTAAAGAGGAATTTTCTAATGGAAATTTACATAATCACAACATACCTGCTAGCTTGTGAATAACTTTGAAGTATTTTTAAAGAAGCCATGCATCCATCAGAGAGCTGAATTTTTACCTTAGTGGAGCATTATAGGTCTGCGTCGTGTTTTGGAGTCGATGACTTCTACAACAGAAGGAAAGATGTTCATGTGGGTTTGTCCTACTTTTTTTCACAAGATACCGTTTATTAACTTTGATTGTATGTAATGGTCAGATTTGTGGTATGCATATCCTGATGTAGTAGTTTGTTACCCAGGAAGTGTTAGCATAATGTTTTAAAATCAAGCACAGAAAGAAACAAAATATCTCAATTGAGAACTATACTTCTAAGATTAATCATTTTTCCCTTTGAATATTTTGGCCGACTCATAGATTTTGTTCTGAGGAAGACAACCGAAAGAGAAACTTGCTCTACTAAATGAAGGATACATGCCTAGCTCCCTAAAGCTGTATTACTCTTTCTTCAAACACTACAATAAGCTTTTGCTCCTTAGAGAGAAGTTTTTTTTAAAAAGCACAGCCCATATATGTAAAATCCTTTGAGCAAACAGTTTTACCAATGTGTTGTAGTCTGAAGGAGGTTGTGCTTCCTGAGTCACACAGATGCATTCTATAAAAAAAAAAAAAATCAATTGTAAGCAGTGCAGCTCTTTGTCTAAGAATTACAGTCACTGAATGAAGTCATGCACTTCAACAGGTTTAATCTCATATATGCTGATTTTATCACTTATGTCTGATACAATGTCAATCTTTACTGGATTTCTCAAGAGCAGAGACATTTAATTGGTGCTTTTACTGGTACAATTAACTTCCAAGATCATTCTCAGGCCAGATTTTTATTTCTAGATAACAGAAGAGATAGTCAGAATGCCTATAGAGGAAAACCTGTTCTTGCTAAATGGGTACTCTGTGGATATATGGGAGATTTGAACTTATTACTTAATATTACTTACACTTTGAATAAAAACTTGGTGAAAATCACTCTTAGACAGATTTTTGTGCTATTGACAAAATTCTTAAAGAGTTTAATAACTGCTTTGCAGCCTTTAGTTAAAACAAGATGGTGAGCGAAATTTTTAAGTAAAATTAACCAATGTCTGTCTTTCAGTAATTTGAAAGAAAAAGAGACAAAGAGCTAAGTGCTTTTCCAGTAAAATATTTTTCAGGAAGATATACCAGGAAGTATCTCTACAGATCTCTGTAAAATCAAGAAGCAATATATCTCACAAACTGGATCAGTAACAATGGAGACCAGTGTAGATAATCTTATGAGTTTCAGATTTTTCTAAGGCTAGACTCCACAAAGGTTCACATCTGAATTTGGAAAAAATGTGAATTTATCCCTGGACACCTGATACAGTGTGTAGAGATAATGCAATCTAAATTCTGTACAGCTTTAAAGAAAATACAAAACCAACACCAAACTCTAGAAATATTTGTGCAGTTGCATATGAAACTGGGATCAAGAAAGACAAATTACGTGTGTATTTCATGAGGTGGAAAGTGTATAAAACCAAAAACTGTTTTCAACGATTAGTTCTTTAAATGATTCACTGTAACATGTTTTTTTTTAAAAAAATTTACCTGGAGTATATATTCTGCAAAAATTACATAGATTTTTATGTGCATTGTATATAGGTATATAGGTACATAGGACTGGGGGTAATGGGCAAAAGCTGGAACACAAAAAGTTCCACTTAAAATTTACAGAAAAGCTTTCCTGTGATGGAGCCCTGGCACAGACTACCCAGGGAGGGTGTGGAATCTCTTTCTCTGGAGGTTTTCAAACCCATATGGACACGTTCCTGTGTGACCTGATCTAGGTGAATCTGCTTTAGCAGGGGTATTGAACTAGATGATCTTTAGAGATCCCTTCCCACATTGACCGTTCTGGGATTCTATGATAGATACACTATAATTCCAGTAACATTCTTCAGAAAAATAATAATTTTTCATTGAAGGACATACTGTATCAAGACAGAAAAATTGATGGAGTTTTCCAAAGTACTCATATTTTAGTCCATATAGAGACAATGGCCCTAAGACAAATTCCTTGTCCCTCATGCAAGACCCAAGTTAAACCCTCAGCTGCTAGTCAGTTTTCTTTCAGTCTTTGTTTGGAAAAGGCTGCCACATATGTATGTCTAAAAGCAGGACAAAACCCCAGATTTTTTGTGCAATCCATGTAAGCCTGTCTTCTTGTCCTTCTGTATCTTCTATATTGTGTACCTCAACTTTAGCGAAGCCTTTGACACTCTCACAACCTCCTCCCAGAGAAACTAGGTGCCCATGGCTTGGACAGATATACTTTTTGTTGGGTGAAAAACTTGCTGGATGTCTGGGCCCAGAGAGCAGTGGGGAATGGAGCTGAATCCAGTTGGCAGGCGGTCACCAGGGGTGTCCCAAAGGGCTCGGTACTGGGGCCTGTTTGGTTTAACATCTTTATCAATGATCTGGATGAGAGGTTCAAGTGCACCCTAAGTAAATTTGCAGATCACACCAAGCTCGGCAGGTGCCTTGACCAGTTTGAGGACAGGAAGGCTCTTCAGAGGGACCTGGACAGGCTGGAGCAATGGGCCAAGGCCAATGGTATGAAGTTCAACAAGGCCAAGTGCTGGATCCTGCACTTGGGCCACAACAACCGCTTGAATTACTACAGGCAGAGTGACTGGAAAGCTGCCTGGAGGATAAGGACCTGGATTTGTTGGTTGACAGCTATCTGCATATGAGTCAGCAGTGTGCCCAGGTGACCAAGAAGGCTATGGCATCTTTGCTTGTATCAGAAATAGGGTGACCAGCAGGATCAGGGCGGTGATTATCCCCTTTTACTCTGTGCTGATGAGGCCATATCTCAAATACTGTGTTCAGTTCTAGGCCTCTCCTTTTCAAAAAAAAACGACATTGAGGTGTTGAACTGTGTCCAAAGATGGGCAATGAAGCTGGAGGGTCTGGAGAAAAAGTCTTATGAGGAGAAGCTGAGGGAACAGGGGTTATTTAGCCTGGGGAAGGGAAGGCTGAGGAAGGATAAGGAAGACCTTATCACTCTCTACAACTACTCGAAGGGAAGGTTTTAGTGAGTCAAGGGTCTGTCTCTTCTCCCAAGTAACAAACAATACAACAAGAAGAAATGGGCTCAAGTTGCACCAGGAGAGGTTTAAACTGGAGATTAGGAAGAATTTTTTACTGAGGGGGCTGTTAAGCACTGGAACAGGCTGTCCAGGAAGATGGTGGAGTCACCATCCCTGGAGATATTTAAAAGAGGTGTTGAGGGAAGTGGTTTAGTGATGATTTAGTAGTTCAATAGTAGTCTTGGCACTGTTAAATTAGTGGTTGGACTTGGTAATATTAAAGGTCTTTTCCAATCAAAATGACTGTTATTCTTCTGCATTATGTCTGTCCAGAATGGAAATCAGGATTAGGTGGCACCAGACCCATTTCTTTCAGACAGCCCTTATCTGACAGCTACCTAGAGGGAAATTATACACCTGTGCTGTGCCATTTGGGGCTTTTTTCTTCTTTCATCCAGGTCTGCCAATTCCCAACACACTGACTGCATCAGAAAGGGCATGTGACTCTGCTCAGGACTGAGGAGAACTGCTCACAGTCCCTTTCTGATACCTTTGAATTTCCTGAGCTCTACCAGGTGATACCACAGCTCATTGCAACTATTCCTTTGGAAAATCCGAGGGCAGAGCTGGTGGGCAGATGAAAGGCATCTCTGAGGTCCCAGCTGGATACGTCTCTATTTTAAAGGGGCCAAGGAAGACTGTCACCATATTCCATGAACTATTATTTGAAGAATATCAGTTCTAATTAAAATTGTTACAAAGCAATATAGTGGTATCTGGTGATATAAGCTCCTCCAGAAGGAAGGAAAGTAGAATTACTGGGTTTCTTTTCTGATCGATCCAGGTTGTGGTGAATAAAATTTGAACAACTGTATCTGAATGTTTTCTTTAATTCTAATTTGTAATGAATCCCTCTGTGCTTCCTACGTTGTCATCTGTCTCAACAACATTAAATTCCAATTTGTTGACATCTGGTCCAGTTCAAATCAAATCAAAGATGTTTGACATTGCAGAGCTGTATTCCACAAGCTTTCAGACAAACAACAGAGGATGGACAGGATTTTTCAAACACTGCATCAGAACTCATTCATCCTCAGTATACACTGAAAAATAGAGCGAGAATCAAGTATCAGAAAAGAAGGAATCAAGAATTAGAAAGTGACCTCTGATTCTCTCCACCTTTAGGTAGCTGTAAACTAGAATAATTCCACTGAAGTCAGTAGAATTGTGCTGGGAAAAAAAAAAAAAAGAAACAGAAAAATTAGTTTCTTACTTTGAACAAAATTTGGTTGATTTAAAATATTTAGATGAGTATTCTTCATTATTCACAAATTTATCATTCTAGTTACCTTGCAATATCAATATAAACAAGCTTTCCCTGAACTTCATCTGCCTTCGCACAAAACCAATCTTCCTGAAATTTTGGCTTATGTAATGAATAAAACTTTCCTCAGGAAATCTGAAGCAGTCCGTAAAGCAACTCAGAAACAGGAGACTTCAAAATAGGAAATTATCTAATTTCTTTCAGATTGTCTTAGCTTCTACTTTCTTACTAAAAACAAAAAAATAGATTGAGTAATTTTTAAGCCTGTAAGTCATTAAAATGACCAAAACATTTGCTAGTGTTAGTGGGCATAGAGAATAACTCTTTTCTACCATCAGAAGCTGTTTTGTTCATTATGTCTAGATTTAAGTTTTATACATAAATCTTTTGAGCCTTTATGAAATGGTGTATTAATCTCTACTAAGAAGAGATGAAAATTAAGGGAATGTAGCTATATCATGGCCAAGATAGTCTGGAGAAGGGAAGACTTCCCCTTGGTGAATGAGGATGAGATTAGAGACCTTTTGGGCAAGCTGGACACCCACAAATCTATGGGACCTGACAGGACGCACCCATGAGTGCTGAGAGAGCTGGCTGATGTTATTGAGAAGCCGTTCTCCATCATTTTTGAATGATCATGGAGGACTGGTGAGGTGTCTGAGAACTGGAGAAAGGCCAATGTCATTCCAGCCTTCAAAAAGTGCAATAAGGACAAGCTGGGAAACTACAGGCCAGTCAGCTTCACCTCCATCCCTGGAAAGAGGATGAAGCAACTCATACTTGATGTCATCTCTAAACACATCAAGGAAAAGATGGTTATCAGGGAGACTCAACACATTCAGCCAAGCTACCTGTTGCTGGTGGCAGATAAGAGAAGGATGACCATGTCCTATAGGTTCTTCAGGCGAGACCTTGATACCACTGATGGCCTCCTATAGAAATGTCCCCACTGACTCTGCTACTTCAGTCACCGAGGAAGTTACTGCCACAAGGGGAAGACAGAAATTATATAAGAAAGCAGTCCTGACAGCCTGCTTTTCTTCTTCCAGCCTTGAGGCTTCTATTCTGGGCACAATGGGCAAATATGGTGCTTTTCCAGCTCCCCGGAGCAGTGAAGAAGATGGCTGGAAGCACAGCAGTCAGCTGCAGCATTCTGACAAGAGTCAGCTCTGAGTTGCCATGCCATCATCATTGCATCATTATCACCACAGCACACATGATGACCGACATCCTTCACAAATGGCTATTACTTCTATTTTAGCTTTTCCCTCTTCTTTTTATTTGGTCTAAATTCTCAAGCCAGCATTTCATAAGAATCTTGAAAAGAAACATTCAAAGTGTCTTCTCCCAGGCTCTCAGTTATAGATATGAAAAGGAATTAAATTTCAGAGAATAGTCTGAAATTCCTCAGCACCAGAGCCATATCCTAGCTTAGGGATGTCCCTCTGCGCTAACTTCCTCCAAAAGCAAATATACATGATGGAACACATGGAAGTACAGAACAACACCTGCTCTCCTTCCTACCTGCCCTCACAGTGACATGGTGATAGACGCTTGCCCTCTTGCCTTGCTGTGCTAGGCACTTATGGGTGGATTGCTAGGACTACTTGAGTTTCTTGAAACACCTCTTCTTTAAGGAGAGCTCAAAAAGACAGGCAGGAGTATCCTGGAGCTTAAATCCAGTTTATATGTTATCATGTGGACTTCACTGGTCTAGATTTTTTTTCCTCTTTGTAGAGGCAGAAATGTTAGCAGTTAGAAGTACAATAGTTGTAAAAATACTCTGCAGGGATACATTGTTCCAAACACAGAGCCATACTTTCAGTTCTCAGCTATCTCCTTTTCTTCCTAATCTGTAGCAGAGATTTCAGACAAGAGGCTTTCTTTCCACTTCCTTGACATTGTTCAAGACTGGAAGACTTTTCTCCGTCTTCCTACCATGGTCCTCAAGATAGTACAAGAGCTTTTTTTTTCATGTGCCTAGGGCACGAGTCCCTTCCACTCAGCTCAGTTATCTGAGGATTTGCATCATTTCAGTACCTTTCTTCCACAGTACTGTTAGGAATCTGCATCTTTACTGACAGATAGGTCAGACCAACAAATATATGATATTTGATTTACTATAATTGCTATAATTGCTTTTTAAGTTCCTACAATCTGTCTGGTGAGCAGGTATACTGTCCCTTGGGAAACTATAGAAATTGCATATATTGCTTAAAACATTAGGAATGTGCATAATGCATTTTTACTTCTCTCAGTCACTGGTAAGAGTAATACAGTGAGGTATTTTGTCTCAGACTGCCAGACATTTTCACATCTTGATTTGTTATTGTCTCCATTGTCTTGATTCAATTCCAGAGATTTCCCTAAACTATGGTTAAAACTCCTTTTGTTAAAGAACTGAACATGAACTGATTGTTATTTAACAAATTTTCTTTCTGTCATAAATGTAATTAAAAGTGTGGGCCACACTCCATCTACTTTTAAAACATCGTGGTTTCAGTAAAGATCATTTACTACTAAAGTTCTACTCAAAAAGCAAAATCAATGGTGTTAGAGCAGCTTAGGTGGTCCACTGTGGCTGCAAATATACAAGCAAATTACATGTTACCTGAGAAATTACCCAGGCACTGGAACACTATAGTGTTAGAGCTATGTCATTAACTTGTGCCAATTAACTTTTCCCTACATAATTCCTGGATACTGTTGAAAAGTTACCACTGGATGGAGATCATCAGAAAGAGGTCATGTGTACATAGCCAACCTGTTTTGGAGGCTCAGGGGATTTCTCAGCACAAACATGGCTGCTCGGTACTGTTACCACATTCAGTAGATACCCAATACTTTCCCAGACCTCTGTAACATACTCATACATTTGATGCCTAAAACATAGTTTATTTGTGAATGCCTGTAATACATATTGCTATTATGGTGACTTATTTGATGCCAAATTAAGCACACACTCTAGTTAGAAAGCCTAAACTGGGACAATTAGAAGTTAAGAGCATGGCCCTCTTACATAAAGCTTCAAAATTCTGTTTTTTAAGTAAAGGGATGAGTATGCACATGCAGACTCTGTCTGCAATTAGTAATATAGTAATGTCATCATGGACAATTGCATCAATAGATTAAACCACCCCCAACCTCATTGTAATTCAGCACTGTAGGAGGATAAGGTCATGGCTATATTCAGGGGTTAAAATTAAGAGGAAGATTAATTAACTTTGAATCCAGCTCATCATGCCTGCCAGACTGTATACTGGGCAATGGCTTTACATTCTTAATAAGACAGGAAACACTAGAAACTGAAAGACTGTCAAAAATAACTTCAGTAAAATATAATTTAAGACAAAATACTACGGGCTTTAAAACAAGACAATAATCCAAGAAATATATGCTTTAAAAAGTGTTCATGAACACACCAGTAAATTCAACTGTATTTTCTGAAGTTGAACTATGGTATTTTTCTTAAGTGACAAAAGGTAAAAGTCTTTGGTACTTACTTTATTTCAAGACATTTTCTTTGCCTTCCCCCTCTTTAGCAGAGGACCCTTACTTATATGCATGCGTGGGTACTGGTATTGTTGTTGGCATCATGAAAACTGTCAGAGTTACTGAGATTAGATCTGATTCTATATGCACTTATAACAGTGAAAAAAAAAAGAAAAAAAGAACATAGATATAAAGATAGCCAAAAGTCAGGTGGTTAAATTAAAATTATAGTAAACTTGAAATTAGGGCCAAGTTTAGTACCAAGGATGTGGGATGACATCGATGACATAAACTCTAATGCTTTTTACAGCATACCTTGCAGCAGGAAAGAAAAAGCTCCAGAATCATTGAGTTGGTTTCTGCAAGGTTATGTCAGTGAAAGTTTCAACGAGGAAAGTCTATGCAGGCATTAGCTGAAATCACTGAGTTCAAAACTCTGTCCTAGCCAAAGATGTGTGTGCTTTTACCTGCTTGTTTTAGACTCCTTCAACTCTGTCTGTCCTCTTTGCTCTGATGTTAAAGTGATGAATGGGCTTTTTTGTTAAAGTAGGAAAGGTTGTATATGCACGGAGCAAATTAAAAAGCTTTTCAAATGAGTAGTCTCCAGCTGCTTCAGAAGATGTAGTGGGCACCATGGTTCTACTGGTGTGAAGGAGAGTGGTTGCATTTTCTTTCCTGCCAGGGAAGGTGGCTGGAGTAGGGAAGTGCTGTGGCAGATCTGTTTCTACTGTGCTGGCTGTGACAGGAGTTAAAAGCATCGCATTCCCTGTCAGCCTACTCCTGTCTGCCTCAGGGTGGACAGTAATGTGAGAGTGCAAAGGTACCTAAAATTTTATTTTCAAGATCAGATCTTTTTTGCTCAAAATATGATCCAGTCTGGGGGAAGATCCAAAGTCTTTTATTACCTCCAATCTTTGATGAAACTAATAAGGAATATTCGGTGCTCCTAATGTGAATTTTGTGTGGTAGAGTGCTGTAAGATGAGAGCAGACTTGTGTATTCAGTGTCTGTATTTGTGAAAGACGGGACAGGAACTAGGTGCACGATATATGTGTTCATGGATGTCACTGCAATCTTACTAACATTAGGAGTAAAACCAAGGG
Organism: Urocolius indicus; assembly: GCA_013401255.1. Taxonomy (NCBI): domain Eukaryota; kingdom Metazoa; phylum Chordata; class Aves; order Coliiformes; family Coliidae; genus Urocolius; species Urocolius indicus. Next base: position 88,732 of record WBNH01004344.1, read on the forward strand.
ACAATCTTGAACTCACCACTATGCATTCAGAACGATGTTAACTCAGTCTTATGCCTCATTTTGGATAAGACCTGTCATGCATCCTGCTAGTAACAGCAGAGTAATCACAAATCTGTCTGGTAAATATGCTCTCATCATATACTCCTACTGAAGGCAAAGAGCTACCTGAGGACTGGTTTTATAAACAAAGAGTCTCTTGGACAGTCACTTACTAGTGAAGGAGGGATCAGACTTTGACTCAGGCCTCTTTTGAGTCATACAGTGTGCAACATTACAAGCATGCATGATGTGGAAATTACATTGACGCAAAGTAGCAAATACCAAACCTTTCGGTTGCAACGTTGTTCCATTTCATCATCATTTCTGCACTCTCTGGGATGAAGAAGGGTTTACTAAAACTTTTCTGTGCTGTTGCAAATTAGGGTTTTTCTTTTTTTCCTTTGTAGTTGTTCCCCAGTGGTCACTGAGTAAGAGGACCTTGTAAGAGGTCGAGTATGCTGACTCAGAAAGTCTTAACTTGAAAGATAGTGAAATATTCTTGAGATTATTTAAATTTTTCATCAGCTTTACAGGAATAAGGTGATAGAAATCAAGAATTGTTAAGAAGAAGACTGTATTAAAATTGCACAATTTTTTAAATCATCAAATTTATAATAACACGGAGCATGTAAAGAAGACAAGGAAGTATCATTAAAAGCATGTTTTCCACTCCCTGAACTAAAGTTTTTGATATCTCAGATCTACCAGATGATATATTCTATGTTCCCTTCATGTTGTTTCAAATTTAATATAAATAAATCTACATGTTACTACTGCTCTGAGTTTGAAATAAACTGAAATTTAATACAAAAGTGTTGATGATGCTTTCTTGTTCTTCTCAGAGTTAACATAGTTATTACCTGCAAAAAACACATCCATACTAGAAAAACACTGAAACTATAATGAGAGAAATGTATTTCTTTATAGTACTTTTGCAGCAGCTGGTATAGCAATACAGCTGCCTCTCTGAAGTGAATTCATACAGAGGATATATAGTGCCATTGAATGTTCTGAGTTCACCAGCAGATGAAATCCATTTTTCAGTAACAAAAATACTAGCTTAATTTACAAAGATTTATGGATCAATTTCTTGCCTACAGGCTGTGTATCACAGTCCTGTATTGAGCTTATTTAATGCCCTTAAGGGTAAGCTTAAGGAGACTTTTGGATGGTGTTTCCTGACGTGTTAATTTTCAAAATGACAGGCTTTCTTGCTGGCTTTGAACAAGTCTTTAAAATGGTAACCAAAACAGATACTGACTTCTAATTAAAAGAAATCTAGTCCTTCAAACTTTTACTAGCAGGTATACAGTTTGCTACCAGTGAACTTTGATTTTTGAGATGACCTAAAAGAGAACACTGCTTTCACTCACATACTAGTTTAAAATACAAATTTTTAAGCAACTAGCTTTTATTGTACTGGATTAATCATTCTCCCAACAATTGTAAGTTGCATAATAAAAAATAACTACTTATTTCCCCTTTAACACTAGGAGCTCAGATTACAACCTGAAAGCCGATTCACATTGTTTCTAGCTTCTGTGTTCTTTACTAGAAACAAAAACATGACACATATATTTAATTTTCATTCTTTTATCATTTGCTAGACACAAGTTAATACAACAGATGTGCTTTCAGCATAGTCTCCACAGAAATTTCTGATAAATTCTAATAAAAAAGATAGATGGAACACAGAGCTGACATCCTATTTCTCCTCTCCCTGTCTCTGGAGGAACCTGAGTTAAGGGCAAAAGCAGAGAGGGGAAAAAAAAGGTTAAAATCACTGTCAAAAATGAAACTTACAAACCACAAATACATACCTGTAGTTATCATTCATGTTTCCTTCATGTTTTAATATATTTTTAAAGTTAGCAAGACAAAGTTTGAGAACTATGTTTTAATAAGCTTAGAGATTTAAAGTCCATTTTTGTAAAATGCACTGTAAATTATCGAAAAGGGAGAAAAAAAATTCACTTTAAAATTTTGCAAATTAAAAATAAACTCACAGCTTAAAGTCCTCCATGTTATCTCCCTACTTTCAACTAGCTCCTATCACACTAGTTTACAGAGAATAAAAATAGTATTTTATGTTTAACATACTTTGTTTTAAAATGTATTAAGTTAACTGTGAATAAGCACTGTAGTTACATGTACAGATAACCCTGGAACAGGAGGATTCTTTAATCTTATTCCTGAATAAATATTTAACTTGTTTATAATAAACTTTTTGTGTATGTGCGCATATGGTAGTGAAAGCATTCAGAAATGTTTTTCAACTCCATGATTTTAACGATTTCTCTGAAAATCTACTCTTTCTAAATCAAAGGAAGAGAAATAAGTAATAATATAGCTGATGACTTTTTCTTTTCAGCTCATAACTTTTGTAAATCCAAATCACATTATATGCTTAATTTATTCAGGGCAAATACAAGAGGAAGAGCTATAGTTACCCCTCCACCATCCCCCCCTTAATTATCATTTTTCTATCCTTTGGAAATCTAAATGACAGGTCAAGTCACAGGTATTTCTTCCATTGATTTCAATTTTTTTTACTTTGAGCAACAATCATTTCAGCCTAGTTAGCAGTACTAGAAGTTTATCCTGGTTTTATCCAGAAGCATGAAATTTTGATTTCATCAGCTGCATAAACAATGAATATGTGTTGCAGACTTAGGAGAGCTATACCAGTATATTCACTTACCTACAGTAAGAAGTTACTTCAAAGGATGAATTCTGTCTCAGAAAGAAAAATAAGGATATTTGTTACCTCTGATCTTCACTTTGAAAGTGTTTGAGGCATGAACTGAATCTGATTTTATCATTTCAGACAATCTCTTTGGTATTTTTTTTTTATTAATAGACAAGTCCTCTTACTCCTAACAGTTTCATTGCTTGTTTGAGCACCAAGTATCATATACATAAATCTTCTTGATTTAAGACTTTAATCAATATGACAGGCAATATGGATAAGACATAGTCACAGAATCTAGAGTTGGTGAGTTGGGGCTGTATTTGTAACTGAACCACTGCATGGCCACAATGGCATTTCTTATCTCTGTTGCTCCACATTTAAAATAGAACATCATTCATCTCACTTGTGACATTCTTTGCAACTCATAGATAAGAAAATGATCTGTGATTTAGGCTTTGTTATGTCCTATGCTATGCTTGGTTTATGTTCCAATGATCCACAGCCATTCTAAAAGCTATTTCTGAAAAAAACTGTTGTGTTGGTCATGGATTTGTTTTGTTTACTGTGAATGCTCAGGAGGAAAAAGTTTCACAAAGATCCAGCTATCATCTTCATAAAAAGGTCATGGAGTCCCTGAACACTGTTTTTCTCATGTCATGCATTTGAAAAAAAAAAAAACCCACAAAACAAAAAAACAAACCAAAACAAAAAAAAATGCTACAGATCAAAAAGCTACATCTCCCAGATATCAAGTTGTTCTTAGTGCAAGAGCTACCTCAATAATATTATTATTACTTAGAGTGTTCCTCTGAGTATATCCAGAGGAAGAAGCACATACACTGTAGTTTCTTAAAACATGCACAACCAACTGACTTTGACTTTGGTCAATAGATTTTAAGAAAATGATATGGAAAAGAATTACTATAGGCTTTTAATTTACTTCAGCGTCAATATTTATGGATAGAAAACCTAAAAGCCTTTAAATCGTGTTCAAGATTGGCATGTGAACATAAAACAACACACTGAACTACTGTCTACTCCAGAAACTTTGTGAAAAGCCTGCTATAGTGAGGATAAAGCTGTTCTATAGAGCAATGAAAACCCTGCCCTTGATTAAAACTTCCAAGAGAAGAAAACCTTTCTTCTGTTGTGATATGCAAAACACAACAAACCAGTTGTCTTCATCTTGTTAAGGAAGTCATCCTTCAGGGTATAATCTATTTACTGGAGTGAACACTGAAGAATATTATGAGTACTGACAAGAAAATAAGTACTGTGAGTATTAATATGCTGGCAGTATAAATAAAAACATTGAAAAGCGTACTCCTCTGTTTCATGGTTAATTTAGAGCAGAGTGGTCAGATTGACAGTGGTGTAGGACACTGAGAAATCTATATATCATGTACGAATACAGATAGTGTGCCTACTGTTTAATGGAGGTGAGGAGACCAGAAAAAATACTACCTACTTACTTTTCCAAGAATCTTTCTAGAATGTATACGGTGAGACTGGAAGTCCTACAGTGTTCTTAGTAATTTAATTATCTTTATCACAAAACATGTTGTTTTACTCTGCTTCAATGGGCTTTTCCTAATCCAGTTTAATATCACAATTTATGGCACAGCCATGGTGTGCTGTAAAGGATGACAGGGACATAGTGCAACTCCCAAACTTCCTGGACTTCATACTGGCACCCTGATTTTTAATCTAGGGGTACATGTGTTGCAGAGAGTAAACGTATTCTTGTACTGCTCGTTGAGAGTGTTTTGAAGGCAAACATATTTAAAGCCACGATGTGTGTTTTTACATGCAGCTGGTGTTTAAAGCGGGTTTGTAAGCAAATCGCAACTGACGCCTTCTCCGCTAATTTGGGACACAGGGACCATCCCGAGAATTGGATCTGCAGAGCCGAGGCAGTCCCTCGGAGAAGGGGAACGAACACGGGCGGAGTGGCGGCTCTCGCAGGTTTTGGGACGAGGCGTTTGCGTCACGGCCCCGGCGCGGAGGCTGCGGCTGCGGCGCAGGGCCAGGGCGCTCTCTGGTGGGCGCAGGGCGGGCAGCAGCGGGGAGTAGGAAGAGGAAAATAGGAAACAGCAGAGAGCAACGAAAAGCAGAGGGAAGCAGGCAGCAGCACCAAGAGGGAAGTGGAAAGCAGTGGGAAGAAGTAAGCAGGAAATGGGAAGCAGCAGAGAGCAGGATAAAAGGAAGCATGAAGCAGCAGGAAGCAGAAGGAAGCAGCAGGAAGCAGAAAGAAGTAGAAGGAAGCAGAAAGTGTGAAGTAGCAAGAAATGGGAAGCATTGGGAAGTAGGCAGTGGGAAGCAGGAAGCAGCAGAAAGCAGCGGGAAGCAGTGGGAAGCAGAAAGTGGGAAACAGCAAAAAGTAGTGGGGAGCGGGAAGTGAGAGGCAGTAGGACATAGGAAGCAGGAGGCAGAAAGTGGAAAGCAGTGGGGAGCAGGAAGCAAGTAGGAAATAGTGGGAAGCAGCAGGAAGCAGGGCCTTTGAGACATGGCAGCCACTGAAAGGCAGCCAGTGCTGTCCCCAGCCCCCCTCTACTGTGTGAGCCTGCAGCCACCGTGCAGTAGCTCTGCAACTGCTACACCTTCTCCTGAGACATGCAGGGGTGTGTTCCGAGCCTGGTCCTTCTGCTGGACAGCTGGGAACCAGCTGAACTCTGCATGCTCACAGGAGATACTTCCAAACTTCACAGTGCTCTTGGTGCAGGTCCAAGACAGGAATGAGGAAGACAGAGTAACCAAGCGGTTCAGTGCAACACTAGCATTCACCATTGCTATCCTAGTTTGGCTACAAGGTAGCATCAAATGTCCAGAGGCCTTTGCCTTTCAGCACACAGGTATGCAACGTGCTCTGTTAGCTACTGAGACCGTAGTCCTAAACAGACTGTGCTCCACCTGGAGCCTTACAGCCACCCCAGCCGACTTCCCCAATCCATCCTCTATCTCCCACCAAGCCCAAGTACAGCTCCAGCATCAGCCTTCCTCCTTCTCCTCGCTCTGGACAGCTGCACCAGCCAAGAGCAGCAACACTTCTGGTGCCTCCCAAAAGCTAGCCCAGCACTTAGGAGGTGAAAAATAGGGCAGAGAAGGGGTAGGTTTCCCTCCCTCTCTCCAGACATGCCTCTGCTCAACCAGGCAACACCTTGAAACTGTCTCTGGGGTCACAGGCTGCTGACACTGCAGCTGGCTGAGGACTGTGGAGGGCTTATTGTATTCCCCCAGCACCAAACTGAAAGTGTCAGTAAACATAGGGATCACATTATTTCACATCTTAATTTCTCAAAATACATCCTAACCCCTTGGCTTGTTTGAGTGCTCTGCTGAGGTACCACGAGGGTAGTTCTGAATGTAAAGAGCAGAGCAATACTAATTCTCAAGGGACAAACCTTCAGCTGGTGAACTGTCTCCGTAGCCAACATGAGAATGTCTGTTCCTTCATGTGAACCTTGCAAACATTTTTCCATGTGTCATCAGGCTCAAACAGACACTTGCTGCTTTTATTTTGTGATAGGAGCATCAGCATGATGTTTTTCCCTTTCTCCTTATGTTGCCTTGGACTCCTTCAGGGGAGAAATCACTCCAAAAAGGTAACATTAAAGTTGAGTGGACTCAATGCTACAATTTGCTCATCCTCAGGTAAAGACACACTCCATCTCTCCAACACCTTATCCTCTATTCCAAAGTTTAAATACATTAGAGGAGAAATCTTTCCTATCATGGCAAGTGTATTACAAAATCAAGCATTTGTTTCAGTAATTGCCCAGTCCATCTCTGCGTTCAGGTAATGACATTTCTGCTCAAAAGACCAGCTGGTCCTAGCCAATGGATGGAGGCATTATGTGAGAAATTGCTTTACATGTTCATGCTATGCCTTTTAGATATTTTGCAAATTGACACCATTAGCTTATGTCAGAAGACAGTCGGGTTGTGCCACAGCAGTCACACAGCTGAGGTATTCATTGAACTTCAGATGATCAGGAATATCATGTCTGATTCCAGGCAAAGCTCCATTTGCTTCTTGCTCCAGATCCACACTGAAGGCCTGATGGGACAGCTTGCACTCACTGCTTTAGAGTGGTGGCTTTTGCTCCCCCACAGGGCCAAAAGGCAGGCAAAATGAATGTTGCAGGCTTAGGGTAGCAAATCACTCCTTGAAGAAGACATGTGCTTTTAGCAGCAGGAAAAAGCTTTTACAGAAGAAACCAGTATATATATATATATATATATATATATATATATTTAGTTTATCAAGTATGTACATATCCTACATGAATATGTTTGAAACAACTGTTAAAATGAGTAATTGAATTCAAGGTTTGAGTTTTATTCCTTTAATCACAGATGTAATGTGATTACCCAGAACACAAGTAACGAGATGGACAGCTGCAGTCTGCAGAGGTGGAGGAAACACACTCGTCATGATCCTAAGAAGCAACTCAATGACTCTGGCTTCATGTAGTGTTTCAAGAGCACCATCTTGTGGTATTTCTCTTCCAGAACACACTTTTTAAAAAATCTCTACACTGCAGCATAATTTCTCCAAAAGGATTGTCAGCCCTTGGCTTTAGGAGTAGATATTTTGTGGTGTAGCAAGGAAATGCTCATCACAATCAAGATTCTTAAACTCTGTGAATCAGAGCTGAATTTGAATTTTTACCACTAAATATTCTGAGCTTTTTTTGAGACTAATCACTGCCAGAACTTTGAGTTGTAAACAGAATTGCTCAGAGTTTTACTTATGATTTTAATATTTCTATGTCATTCGAAAGATCTACTGCACATTCTCTGAGAGCATCTCCAGTGGTTTCTAGTGGCCTGGTTTGAGTATTGCCCATCAACAAAAGAGCTCTAAAATTTTATTCTCTGGCCCATTTCATTTAGCTCTGTCCAAACTCCTCTCCATCATTATGTTAACAGTTGTTAACAGTTGACTGCGTAGCCAGGCTAGCAATTGAGACTATCCTGATCTACATTAAAAAAAGATTGCCCTTTATATTTTTATAGTTTGTGTAACATCTCTTCCTGACTCCCAGATAACATTAGGATGAAGTTAAGGAATACTTTGGTTAAACAGTTGTTCAGGCAAGGGGGAACAGTTGCTAGCCACATCAATTTACAGTGCTGAGAAACACCCTCACCCTGCAGAGCCATGACAAGAGATAAGCAAGTAACTGGGAGAAAACTGTTCTCTTGCAGCAGCCAGACAGGGAACTCTGCAGATATTTATCACCCTCTGTAGATTTGAAAGGCCTATGTAAAGTGGGTAAGAAGCTTATCAGTTCCTGCAATGTCACTGGGGCTCCCAAATGTTGAGTCCAAAAGCAATTTTGACAACACAGCTGTAGTAGCTGGGGATGACTTATCTCTATATTCCAAGTGCTATGCTCTTGCACTAGGTGGGACCCTCACATCGATTACATATCAAAGGCAAGTTGAAGACAGACAAACATTAGCATGCTGCACCTACTGCTTTGTTTCCACCTTTGTCACATAAATCACTCTCCTCAGCAATGGCTGAGGCACCTGTCAATGCCCTCACTCTCTACAGGGAACTGTTTTATCTCTTAGCAAGATGCCAGTATGCTTTTATGGGAACTCACTGTCTCCTGTTTGGGTTTGGTTGGTTTGTTTTGTTTTGTTTTTTGCCATACCCCAGTTGCTGAAGCTATTTATGACAGGACCAACAATCATGTGGCTTTCAGTAAGATGCATTGTTTTTACACAGGTCCGGCATTCAGCATTGTCAGATAAGGTTTCAACTGTCTTGCAAGGTCACCTAACAGAAAAAGTAGGTGTGTGGACCCCACAGGTCCCCATGCTTCTCCTTAGAAGTTTTCACAAGAAAATTGTGAGCATTGGTACCAGGTCAAGGTCCTTTAGGAATTGTCACTCATCTGTTGAAGGCCACAAGCTTGAATTTCTATCCTGATTATTGACACTAGAGCTGGTACACAAGGGCCTGAGGATCAGGTTGAGACAAAAAAAATGTTAGGCAAAAGGAAAGAAACTGCCACAATGGATTGCAATGGACCCATTGCATCTTGGCCAAAGCTTCACTAGAAGAAATCTGAGCTTTCCAACAAGGTTTCAGTAAGAAGGTAGTTGCCTCTTACCACGCATAAGTCAGTAAAAAATGACTGATTCTTTGTATTGTTCATCTCCCATAGTGACCACCCAAGCTGCGCAGTCCAAATCTTCCCCCTTATCTGGAAGTAACAAGGAATCTTCCTCAAAATTCTGCATAAGCAGATAAAATTCTACAGGGAAGAAACAAGCAAGCAAGCAGCTCTACTTCACTCTGTCTGTGTACAAACTGTTAGGTCTACTAGACAGTAGATAGTTCCCCTTAGAAACCCCAAAACCTGAAAAAAAGGTAAACTTGTTATGTTTGTAACATTCACATTCAGATCCAAAACACACACCAATTTAAAAATCAAGATGTAACATACTCTGCAACATCAGTCTGAGTGTGGATGGCTATGCCACATTTCTCAAAAATTCATGTACATAAGGACAGTTCTACCCAGATTCTGTTAAGGTATCTGTGCTCTTCGGGACAAAGGAATTTTGGTAGACAAGTGAAGATTTAAAACCAAAATTTCTGCATGTTTCTTATCTGTGTTCAGCCTACTAACACTCACAGGTGTTGTATGCATATCAAGCCCCTTACCATCACCCTTTTCCATCTCTTGAAAGCAATACTAGGGACAATATCCATTAGTTGAGGGCTGTTACTTCCTATACAAACACCATTCTTCTCCCAGCCTGCATGACTGGTTGGTAAAGGTGATAATGGTCTACCAGATGGAAGACTACTACCTTTCATTTGCAGATCTTCTTGAGCATATCTCTTAAGTGGATTTAAATAGCCAAAACACTTATGGAATGAAAATTCTCCAAGTAAATCAGCCTGCCTCAAGGCTGATTGCAAATGAAAAATGAATGAGCACAGGAAAAGTTGCCACACGTGACTACTGTCCCCGTTCAAGAAGCAGGACCTACAATGCTGCCTTCCCAGCCTGTTCTGTAGTTACTAGTGGGAAACACAGGAACCCCAGACATTTCCAGGAAACAATTAGTCCTTTTCTTGAAAGCTTGCCTTTGAAGACTTTACTGAGAGTGAGCTAGTTTTGCAATAGCAGCATAAACTCAGCCATTAGGATTCCCATTGAATGCACACTTCAGAAACTATTAGCAATTTCTGCTAAGAGCCCTCATTTAGGTAACTCAGGAATGCAGCATGAGAATGGATTCTGTACATTTCACACAAAATCAGAAGACTTGTTCTTGGTTAAATTAGTATTTTTTAAGCAGCAGATGACTAAGAACCTTGAGAAACACACGATACACCTGTAAGATGATAAACACAAAGTCTAGACTTGCCAACCAAGTTGAGAAAAGCAATTTATTTTCACATTTATATTTAAAGTAGTATTTACAAATATATACAAATATTTTAAAAATATATATTTTGTTTTTTTGGAAAATATCTCTTTTGGGAAAAAAAGTCAAAGATGTTTTTTTTAGTAGCATAGCCAAGATAACAGTACTTTTTAAAAAAGTTGGAAAGAGTGTTCAATGAAAACTCGCAGTTTCTGAAGGAAGAGCAACACTTTAAGATTCACATAAGGTAAAACCATCAGAGAAAATGGCATTATGCACTTTCAAGTTTTAAAATTAAGGTAAATCCTTGAAAAAAAAAAAAAGTCATGAAATCTAGACTTCCTCATAATTTTATGTTAAAAGGGACTTCACTCACTTCACTTGACAGTCTTTTAATATAAATGTTTTTAAAAGACTTTTAAATAAGCATGGTTTCTCTACTTCCCTTCTGGCATTCAAGAATTTCTAGGGTTACACATTCTGTCTGCTTGATAGAACTTTTTTGGTTTGTAGAATATTATTGCAGAGTGTTTTGAAGACTGGAACAAAGCAGACAAATTATGAATATTTAAAATTTATCCAGAATTTTCTTCTAAATTTATAGATTAGGAAGACTTAAAATGCATATTTGTAATGATTCCTAGTAATTTAAACATCACCAAATAGTACAGAGGAATAATACAATTTACTTAAAGCATTTTTTTGTTGCTTTTTTTTTTTTCCTGTGGATAACTTCATACCCTAAAGAAGCTTCTATGGGGCATCTGACTATCTGAATTGGGCTGGATAGATCACAGTCGCCTTAGATTCTGTTTGCTTTTCTTAGTCCCAGGAAGCGGCATCAGCTTAGAATGGAGTTTCACTGTTTTGCCACTCATACAGTCAGTGGAGCTGTGGTATCCGCACATGCACTTTGTGCAAAAGTCAAAGCCACAGCTGTCACGATTGCACGTCGCTCTTTGTAGATAGGGGTCATACTTTGCAGGTGATCTACAACGATGGCAGACTTTAAAGCTTTCAGTGTTTTTCAAAGTCTTGGCAGCCTGTTGGAAAAACAACCACACCAGCAAAATTATGAGTGGAGGGTAAATAAGACATCTCAAATACTCTGACGGTATCCAAAGTGCCACAAAACATATAATTTCTATGACTCTAGAGAGATGACTTGCACATTTAGTCTTGTTTATAGTTCAGAAAATGTTGTTTATCAACAAAAATTAAAATATACATTTAAAAAGTCTTAAGACACTAGCAATGTGGACAAATGAAGCTGTCAGCAGTAGACATCCCCAAAATGCATGACATTACAAATTAGTTGTTAAAAAAAAAAACAATTTTAATGTTAGATAATTACTTGGGGGAAAAATAAATGTATAGAATGAACAGGAGAAATCTTCCTTTTTAAAAAAATTAAACAAATGACAACTACTTAGTCTTTGGTCAACTTTTTTTTTTTTTTAAATTGTCCATCAGTATTGAAACAAAATTGCTTCTCTAGAAAGCATGTGATTTGTTTTAAGCTCATGGAAACTAAGAGGAAATGACCAAACTTTTTCACATCTGATCCAAGCTAAAATATAAAGAAAGAAAAACATCACTAAGCAATTTTGAAGGTACCTACACATCCAGGGGGAAAAAAAAACCAGAACATCCCAGTGTATCAGTATTCTCTGCTTAGTTTCAGACATTTGTCTTAAAATAGGCTCAATAAGCAAAAGCTGACAGCCAGACCGATAAGGGTTACAAGCACTTCAAATTGGAGTTAGTACTGTCAGAGAAACACGCTTTACAAGCTGATTGTGTGCCAGACATGAAAAACTAAAGATTGATTGAAATCACTAGTTACCTCAGAAAACTCCATGAGCCTGCTGTGATTCTTGGATGCTTTGGATCTGATGCCTTTTTTATTCAAGTTGTTTGGTGGGATTGCTTTCTGAATGGAGGCTAAAGCTGCTCGGTAGAGAGCATACTCCCTTGTTGCAGTGTGCTCTGGTGCCTTAGTGCCACTCTAATGAAAATAAGAACAAAAATAAAGTTTGAGAAGAAACTTACCTAATGCTGGCTTTTTCTATAATACAAATTAACAACTTATTTTTGATCCTTCCTCCTACATCATACTGAGCAGCACGCTACTAAATTTACCTTCACATTCTCACTCACTATTAGAAGAAATGGGTGGGACAGACTCCTAGCTCAATCAAAACTAACCACTTTCTATTACATAATACAAGTTTACTTTCATATTTACACATTGTAACTACTTAGGCAGAGCATGTAACCCAGTCACCACAATGTTTTAAAACAAAAGGCAGTATTATCAATTCCTTAGGGCAAACAGGGATGCCTGAAGATATTTTTGGGAAGTAAACTCCTCCCACCAACCTTTTAATTCTGCAGTTCAGGTTGGGAAAAAAAAAAAAAAAAAAAGGAAGGCATTTACCAGGGAGGAAATAAAACTTTCTGGGATTAATGTTGACTGATAGCCAACTTGTTTCATTCCAACAGGCAAACACTGTAAAATACTACTTAAAACTCAAACTGCTTAACTACCTTAATGTGGGACAGATTCTAAGGCTTGTTTCATTGTCTCATCTCTCAAGGAAGAAAACCACTTCTTATGTTTTAAGAGTCCTGCCTTGGTGAAGTGCAATCATAGTGTGGCTGGATCTCATAATTTTCATTTCATACAACAAATTGGCATTAGGAGTAGCTCAGTGAAAAAAAAGCTTTGCATTTTCCCATAGCCAACATTGTAGTTCACTGTTGCTAGAAAACATAAGCAGAGAACCCAAGTTTCACTGCCAGCTGAGTGGTTTCTCTCAGTCTCTCTTCTGGATCAGTGCAAGCAAGCCTCTGCTGAGATTCTCTGGGGTTTGGCCAGCAGGCAGTGTGACAACTGGCTCCCTGCTTCCCTCTGTAACACTGGACATGTTGAAGCTCTTCTGAACACCTGCAGCTTTCCTCAGGTAACTTTCTTAGTCAGCCTTCCTTGGGCTCCAAAGATAGAGCAGTGACACTTGAGAGAGGGTGACCTAACAGTGCAAACTCAGACACTCGTGACAATATTTTCAACCTAAGATACTCTTCTGTGATCTTTTAAGGTTGGGAGGAGTCCCAAAATAGCAGAAAGATACTGCTGGTTTAAGCTTGAAACACCTAACAAGTGCATTAACTTACAGAAAGGGTTTTGACAGCTTTACTATATACTTGAAAACTCCGTTTATCTTCTTGCAGAATCTTCTGCCATGTTGTACTGACTTTGGCAAAACTGCAACGACAACACAAACATATCGTTTACCTCCTAAGGAAAGGAATTATTTAATAGAGACAACAACTTATGTAAGAAGGTGAGATATATTCACAGCTCTAGTCTTTAGTTTGCTTTTAAGAGAAAAGTCACATTCTTCATATATATATAGATATGTATATAACAGTTTACATTGACAGTTGATATTTCATGATCATAATACATAATATTAACCATTGAGTAAACATCACAAGCCCCTTATCTTACTTTCCCAGTGAAATACAGTAAGATCAATATACTTACTTTACTAAATCCATCTCACTAAGATGCCTTAGAATATTTGCTAATATGTGCTTTAGGTCCCTTTGGAAGAGTTCAGCAACAATGTCTAGTCTATCTAATCCCATTTTCTTTCCAATCAGGTGACAAAGTTCAACCTTTCCCCTGAAAATGATTCTGTCTACCACAGCCCGTGACTTGAGATTTCTTTTACCACTTTTTTTCAAAGTTGAGCAAATCAGTTCTTCATAATGGATTACTGGCAACAAAGTCTTCTTTGAAAACTGTGCTTGGTTTTGATTCCTCATGAGACAATGCTTTGGCGTGCCACAGAGATTCCCAGCCAAAGGTATACTATCCTCATGTTCTGTGGCATCAGTGTATTGATTACATAACATGGAGGCGTAACCACTGTCCTCATGAAGCTTACTGTTTTCCTGTGTCTCTATTTCATAAATACCTTCATCAAGTCTCTGGGTTACTTGTTTGTTTTCTTTGTTATGTACAAGTCTTCCTTCATCTTCAAGATCTAGATTTCTGGTGGCTGCATGCTGCGAGTCATTAAGGAGTATTTTCTGATGCTCTTCAGCACAGCTTTTACGAAAGTCTTCCTCATAATTCAAGGGGCAGGATTCTTCCAGTCTTGTGTTCTCACCAGCAGATTTCAGTGGTGCAAAGCCAGCATGGAGAGGTGAATAATCACACTTCATTTTGAAGGAGTGGTTAAAGTTTGATTTCATTATTTTGTTTGTATCCTGCAAGAAACAACAAGGACAGCATTATAACACAGCATAAACAGCATCAACAAATTCTAATTTTGCCTTCCTTCTGCATGCTGAATTTTAAGCTTTTATCTAACCCACCTCCTCCTAGTGTTTAAGACATAGGCAACTAGCAGAACTGCAGACTTGAACAGCCACACATTACATCTATTAAGTAAGATCATCTCAAAATTAGAGCTTTATGCTGCATATTGCTGGGGTGAGAAAGTTGTCTGGCTGATTTACTTTGACATTCTTCCACCAGTATAGATTATTTTTAGACACATCAATGTCTTTACTTCCTAGCCTAAATACAGCCATTAACTCAGGACACTCAAGGGACACACTGGTGGTAGAGTGTCCATGAGTGACAGCAGACCTGTGTGGGGGTATAGCCAGGTCAGAGCAGCCTGAAGTTTGCACCCAAGGCCAGAGGCAATGTGCCGATGAAGCCAGGCATCTGGCATTTTTAAAAGGAGAGGAGGCTGGGCGGCACAGGAAAAACTTGAGTACTCACATGCATGTGTAAATTAAACCGGAAAGTATCGAGCCTTAAACAATGGTCAAAGTGAAACAAAGGTTACTTACAGGCATGATTTTGAGAGGGTGGGAGATCAATAGATATTATAAGAAAATAGATATTTTCTTGCCCCCTTTCTCCCTTCCCCCCACTCCAAGCCTGGTGCCATCTATATTAACAATTGCAGAGGGATGGGCGAAGAAGCCATCTCTGTGGCGCTAAATCTAAGGGGACAATAGTTTAACACGTTTTGTAATCCGTAGGAAAAACAAGCTCCCCCATTTGAGCAGGTATTTTTAACGGATTTAAGCACTTCCATCTGTTTTGGACAAAAGATATTGGAAAAGCGTGTTCCGTGAACGTTTCAGAGAAACATTCCCTTCTTCGTACCTACGTTTGGTAGAAGAAAGTAACAAATAAGCTTATGTCTTTGTACAGTGTGAGTGGGGGGAAAGAGATGCGAGTCCTCGCTAAGACGCCTCCTCCTCCTCCCCTTCCTCGCGCGGCGGGAGAGATCCGAGGGGCTTTTAGACTAAAACCCCGCAGAAAAAGGAAATGCCCCCCCCCCCCCCATCTCCTGCCATCCCGCCGTGTCTCGGGGCGCCAGGGCCGGCCCCGACCTCGCGGCGGAGGGGAATCAGCCACGGACCCCGCGGCGCTGTCAGGCTGCTCCCGCTCCGCGCTCAAGATGGCCATGGTCGGGGCGGGTGGAAGGAGTCCCGACCCCGCCGTGCCCTGCGGCCCCGGGAGCCGCACTCCGCGCCTTCAGGGGTCTCCACTTTCTCCCGCCAAGGAGGATTCCCCCCAAAATGGTGGCGGCGGGCGGGCAGGGGATGCGCCCTTCCAGCAACGTAGCCCGGAGGGCGGGAGACAGCGCGGCGCGGAACCTCCCCGCCCTCCGCTGCCCGCCGGCGGGAGCTGCGCTCCCCACCCCGGATCGGACCCGAACCCCAATCCGGCCCCGCGAGTGCACGGCGGGCAGTGCGGGGCAGCGGCGGGACCAAGACTCTTCGCAGACGCCCATGTGCCTCTGTTCTATCCCGTCCCATCCCATCCCGTCCCGTCCCGTCCCATCCCATCCGTTGCCGCCGGCAGGATAGCTGTGGGGTAAGCTTAGATAGTGCAGCGGGGCCGAAAAGCTGCGGGGAACCCCCATCCCCCGATGCTCCTGCCGCCCCTCGCCGCACCGCCAATGCCCCTGGTCCCGCCACCACGTACGCCGCCAGCCTCCGCCGCCGGGGCCACGCAATGCCACGCAATTCCGCTGCCC
>WBNH01004348.1:0-32347 GCA_013401255.1 Urocolius indicus
GGTTGAGATAAGAACAATTTAATCACTGAAATAGAATGAAATATAATAATATTTGTAATGAAAAGAGAGATAACAAAAGAGGAGAGAAATTAAACCCAAGAAAGACAAGTGATGTACTGTGCAATTGCTCACCACCCCCTGAGCAATGTCCAGCCAGTGCCTGAGCAGCAATCTGCCCTCCTGGCCAGCTCCCCTCAGTTTATATACTAAACCTAGTATGGATATCTCTTTGGCTAGTTTGAGTCAGCTGCTTCTGACCATGTTGCTTCCCAGCTTGTGCATGTCCTAGCTCTTAGAGTCTGGGAAACTGAAAAGTCTTAGCAACAACTAGAACATCAGTATGTTAACATTATTCTCATAGTAAATCCAAAACATAGCACTGAACAAATTACTAGGAAGAAAATAACTCTATCCTAGCTGAAACCAGGACAGCAGAAGAACAAGAATCTTTATGTATGTAATGTTTCATCATTGGAAAGGCAAAACACTAAGAAACCATCAATATATTTTGGGGAATTCAGTCTTTGAAAGGACTGATAGCCTGAACTGGTTTTAAATAACATATGTGAACAAGCTAGAGAAGATCACCACAAAGAAGATCCTTCAGCTCTCAAGTGGGAAATACTAATATAAATCATCTTCCCTATTGTTACTCAGAACTTAAATCCTCAAATCATTTTAATCTTCCTGGCTGTCATCACCTGCCTCCAGCTCATCCTTAGAAACAAAAGACTGGAGCAGGAGGTAGTGAATTATCTGTCAGGCTTCAGAAGGATATTTTTAAGCTGAAAAAATCTGATAGAATCTTGAGCTATTCAGTGCAGGCTGCTTCTCCTTTCTGGGTGGTGGTGCTGCTCCAGGTGCAGTTCCAATGACGTATTAAGATGTGCTGAGACTCCTCAGAGCTGGGAACAACATGCAGACGGGAAATTGCCTCTCCTTGGTTTGTCTGCTGAGTCCCCATTGCACCACTTAGAAACCACGTTGTAAAGGTCTTGGCCTTTCTTCCCTTTCTCCTGACATTCTCAGGACCAGATAAATGGATAAATGGATAAAAGTGTGTTTCCTTTGCCAATCCCAGATATATACATATGCTGTCCTCAAGCACAGACCTCCATATATACATTCAGTGATACTGCAGCTCATAACCTATCTCCTGGAGAGATCTGGGACAGCATACCTGTCCTCTATGTAGGCCTTATGGTGCAGCTGTCCTCTTTTCTTGAGACAGAATTTCCCAGGTTTTAATGTGTAATTAACCAGCTCTGACAAACTTCTGACCTAAGATAATGGGAAATTGGGAAAAATTGTTCATTTTTAGCATATAATCTTATAACCATTTAGTTATTTTATTACTTGCAAGAGCAACTCTAAACCAGCTGTATAATGCAGAGTTTTCTCTGCTAAATACATAGCTGGTTTACCACAACCTCAGCACACATGGACAAATATGGGATTAAATTTAGATCTTATAAAATAACTCTAGCCAAAGGGAAATTTTAGTTGAAAAATTCATAGCTGTATGCTATTTTGTAAGGTAAAGTATATATGTATTTGGGGTAGAAATATACTATTTCTATTTTAGTTCTATACAAATGCAAGGGAGATCTTTCCTCACTTTTCTTCTTGTTTATCCTTAGTTTCCCTGTATGATTCCAACTGGAAGAGAGCATGCTATCACCCTGGAGTAGAATGGTCCAACCCCACAAGTATTTGTTAACCTTGATGAAGTCTTGCTTTGTCATTTCACTGTAAAGTGACGTCAGAGGTAGCATAAGACAGCAAAAGGAAGGAAGGGCAAGCACTACCCTGGCTCCCTGGATTTTAGGACAGAGATGTTAAAAGTATGGAGGCCCCTTGAAGAGCAAGGGACCGTGGTGCAGCCATGGGGGCTATCTGTGGAATCATGCTGGTGGATGTAGGAGAAGTAAATCTTTCCTGTTAATAAGATGTTGATGAGTTTCTTCCCACTAGTATAGTCAGATTTATTTCTTGACGTGCTGTACTTATCTATACACTCAATGTGTTAAAAAAACCAACAGCGAGGGAAATGGTTATTCTGAAGGAAATGGAACAATAATGCTGCACAGAGCTGCCTAATTAACAAGGCTGTGAAGTAGCTGAAGTAAATTAGCAGAAACAATTAATTTACCCTGCATCAAAATACACGTTGGAATGCTGTAAAGTGATTGCATAATTTTCATCTCTGATTGCTCGAAAGAACTGATGGGACCTGGTATTCAGATTACTTTCCCCGGATCCCTGAAAAGCACATGGAGGCTTCTGCTGTTTTCAAATTTTAGCACATGATGACTGGAATTTTAAGTTTGATTGTTTTGGTTTTTTTTTCCAAGGCTTATTCTTTGACAGTGTGAAATGTAATCCCTGAGTAGCAGTGCATCCACAACATGGAGGCTGAGTTTATAATCTAGTTACATTGGAAAGGGTCGTGGTAGGAACTTTTAGTGACATCTGGGAATATGATTCTTTCAGTGTGTCATTTAGATAAGGCTTGAAAGTCCAACAAGGGATGTTTAGACTAGGTTAGATTTGTTGCTTCAGGAGAAAGTGCTCAGACCAATGGTTAGTTTGAACCCTGGCTCTGAGGAAACCTGTCTTCAGATTAATGATTTTGGCACTATTGCGTGTTTAAATATGAGCAAGGAATGCAAGAGGTCGAGCTGTTGTAATGATGGCTGATACAAGTAAAGCAAAACTCCATCCTTCAGTGGATTAAATGTTTGGTGCTGCCATAACTGATGAACTAAGTGTGTTTACCTGGAAGACCTATACTACTGTATCCTCTAATGCAAAGGCACCTTTGGAACTGTTACTATAAATTACATTAGGTAGAGTTTGTATATCGGTATACTTTGATCATTTTCTGAGTGTGAATTTGTTGATATAAGTAAAATGCTTTGTAATAGGGGACATCCTCTTTGTGCATTTAAAAGAGGTGCTGCTGAGAAAGGAAGTAAAGAAATGTCTGCTTTTCCTCATTTGAATAGCTCTGCAGAGGATCTGAATGTTCCAGTTAGCATTTGCACGTTAATGAGAAGCCAATACTTCTTTGTATTTGTATCAGTCTCACATGAAGTCTCATAAGCATTCACATGGTATGTTCCAGAGGCAAGAGAAAAGGTTTGCTTTGAATAAGTACTCATTCACTTACATCTCTTCACTGGCTTAAATTAAAAGTAGCACACCAAAAACACCTTTGGCAGAAAGTGTATCAATTTTATGTCTTGTTTGAAAATATCAAAATGTATTAGCTTTAGTTGCCTTTGAAGAATTCTGTTATTCTGTCTTCTGAAATTAGTATTTTATTTGCTATTTAGTCAAGAAAAGGAGAGACATGCTAAGATATTTTCTTCCTTCCCATTTAACTTGTATATTGTAATGTCCAATAGTGGCTTAAGAAATCCATTCTGGATAAGATAATTTCTTTGCTGGTAAGAAAAATACAGAGAAAGATCAGAATATTGTAGTCACTGTTCTATTAATTTGATGTTTTAAGTATTAAAGATTTAATGAGGAATCTTTTATGTGTAATTTAGTAAGCGTTTGTGATGGAGGAACAATTTTAAATGGGAATGAAAAATTGCTTCACTCTACTGCAAAACTGAACTCTTGAACTTGATGAAGGGATTTGACCTTTTTCTTTATTAATTTCATTTTACCCTCTGCACTTCAAGTGCTCTGTCCAAGAAGAGGAGCAGACGGACCATGGTTTTGCATGGGAGGATGAGATACTTGGAAAAAGCAGTGCTGGGGAATCTTACTGGATAGATATTTGGTGGGTTTGCAGGGGTGGAAATCGGGAAGCCTGCATGTGATTCTGAATAGATTCTCCTAAATAAAACCCGCTCATTTTGACAAAACAATCTGAAATGTTCCAGAGTCAGTCAGCTGGTCGTGATTGATCTCTGCAGGCTTCAACACAAATACAGGAGATGAAGACTGAAATTTGCATTTTGAAGTGTCACCTCCTGGCTATTACTGTCCCTTGAGATTCCTGCACTTATGATAGAACTATCTAAAGGGAATGCATGATTTTATTCACAATTTTCATGGATATGAAAGAGGGAACAACAGAGTCTGAGGAGCTGTGCATCCCCCTGTCCTGATGGACAGCAGACAGAGCAGGGACCTGTAGTGGTGGTAAGACAGGATGCCAGTGCAGTGGCTTCAGTTTGTGACACCTTTGTGCTGAGAGTTCCTCAGAGTACTTGGCTTGGTGGGCTGGAGACCAGCTCCTCAAAGTGAACTATGCCAACTGCTGCAAGTTTGCAATGCCCAGCACCTCAATAACTCACCTGGCGACTCAAAGTGACAAAAGAAAATGAGGCATAAGACACCTGAATAATTTTCTACACCACAAGTTCGGGAACATTGCAGGCAGTCAGGAGGAGAGATGAATAACCCCTTGTGATTCAGTTTAGACACTAGAAATTAAATGAATTTAAGGTTTTTGGAATTTTTATTGAAATTTGTTAAAAAAAAAAAAAAAATCAGTGTTTAGACCCAAATGCCTTGTTTGCTCTGGGTCAAGATGAGAACAAGCATCATACCGGGGTACCAGGAATGTCTTCTGTGTCATTTTCTTTTCATTTTAATTTTCTTTGCAAAATGTCCCTTTCCAGATGGGACTTTAAGATTCACCAGGCCACACTTATCAATATTATGCATGCTCATATTTTTTTCCTGGGAAAGCAGGTAGACCTTAAAAGGGTGGAAAAAAAGGCTTGTGTCTGGGAAGCAAATTTGTGCAGTAGTCTTGCCAGGGAAAGCCTATTTGAATGTGGAATGATTCCTGGGAAACTAGCTTTAGCTAAGTCATTGTAGTTGAAGAAAGAGATTGAGAGAAATAAAAATAGCAGTATCTTATTGAATATTTCAGATGGAGCAGCTCGCACAGAAAGCTTCCAGAAAGTCTCTTTTCACATAAGTAGCTGAAGCCAAAAATAGATCTCAGCTTTAATATTCTAAAACAGATAAAATTGGACAGTTACTTTAGGGTTTTAATCTTATTGATGGTGTCCCCAAGAGAAAGAGGCTTAGTATCAAATTAGAATTTATCAAGTATTTTTCAAGATGTTTAATCTTGAAAAAGGAAAGACAAAATCCCTCAGTGAGAGCTTCCATAATTTCCTTTGTTTGCATTTTGTTGGCATCTGATTACTTAAATTATAAAGATATTTAAGTGTTTATAAGTACTTTACCAAGCCCTTGTGTGCCATAACGGCACAAATAGTTCAACAATAAATACTGAGAGGAACTTTTAGGAGCTGTGAGATTTTGCTCCCTGCATCTATTGGTAGATTTGTCTTAGCCAAGCTGAGATTTTTGTTGCTGAAATACAGATTTTTGTTGCTTGTGCTAATGAACCTGGAAACTGAATGACAGATGTTTTGGGCGAAGACTGGGGTATTACTTGAAGGCATAACTGAGCTGCTTCAGCAGGTCAGAGAATTTCAGAAAGCAATCTAGCCGATTAATGCTAATGGCAGCTTAGCTGTCTCTTTCAGAAGCTCATTTTGAGTCTTCTCATTCAAGCATTCATTCAGAGGCTCTGTCTAAATTGAGACACCTGATTAGTTGCTGGTTTCCTTCCAAATATACCTTTGTTTTCTGACGCTGGTGTGTGCAGAAGATGAGTTATCTGCTACTTCTGTAGAGCTGACTCCATTTCTAATGCTCCTAGGGATCCAAATCAGGCAACACAATGACTTTTCTTTTTTTAGAAGATACTGAAGATTTAATGTTCAATATTGCTAGGGAGGACTCTGTGGTCCCATAGTCTAGATTTAGTCCTTGCTATTCATTAGTTCTATTGCAGTAGTGAGTGACCCTGGGCCACAAATTACTTTCAATGCATGTTTAAATTGTGAACTGTCAGTGTGTAAACAGGTACTGCCATTACAGGTCTTGAGTGTATCATCATCCCCTTTTTCTTGATTGTGCTTGAGCAAATATTCTTGCCCTAGAGGAGTCAGCACTAAAAATAAACACTTCACATGCTGAATTACTGCAATTCAGCTGGTAATTTCTAGGAAGAAGGTGGAAAAGAACAAAAGAAAACTGTGCTGACATCCTTGACCATCACAGTGGAGAATGAAAATCTCAGGAGAGGAGCAGTGAGGGAAGGTAATGATGAAACCATCATGAACCAAAAATCACCTGAAAAATAAATACAAGTATGCTTCTGAAACACTCTTACATGTGTCTGACAGTAGCTCTATACTGGGACGTGGGAGTTCTAGGTTAAAATTTAATGGAAAATGTCTATCAGGAGGGTGATGAAGACTCCTATTGGTTGAGGTTTTTTGTTGGTGGGGTAATGGTGTGTGTTTGTGGTGATTTATCTTTTTTTTTGTATGTAAGGTTTTGGTTTGTGTTTATTTTTGTTTTTTTTAATCAATAAAAGCAAAGAAAACTTACATAATGGAAATGAATGTCAATATAGCATAATGTGGCATTCTAAAACCACCGCAGTGGTATGCTCCAAGCCTGGCTTCTGGGAAGTCAGCAAATCTGTACTACATCACTTGCAGATTTTATGTATTTCTTAGACATCTAAGAACATGTCATGCATGATAAAACTTTTGGGCATACTTCATAGAATATCTTATTTTGTTACCATCTTTGGTTGCTAAATTAAGCACAAGAAACAGTAGCTACTTAACAGTTACAGTTCAATAGTTATTATGGCCCATCTCTTTCCCATGGGCTTCACTCATACAGTTAGGAAGAAAATGAATCCTTTGAGTTAATTTGATACTACCCATATTGTATGTCAAACACAGTTAAAGCAAAGAAGTTTTGAATAACCTGAGTAATTGTTTGCACAGCTCTTTGCAATACCTGTGGCTAAGGGATAGATCAGTAGAAATCAGAAGAGTCTGGTTTTAATTTTTTTTCTCCTTTGGGCAGAGCTAAAAAAATAATGTGTGTCTTTTAGAAAAGAACAATATCAGAAGCTATATATGAAATAGTCATATAAAGCAAAAGTTTAAATCTGTCAAAGAAATCATAGTTGCTCTGCTTTAATCAAAGGTGATAAATCCTTATGAAATGGAGGAGAAAAGATGGCAGTAGTTAGAGAGTAGTTTCTGAAAATATTCACTACAGCTGCAGTTCAGCAAAACACTTGTTTGTATATCCTTTTCATCTTCAATAATAAAACTATCCCTTATGTATACACCTATGGGCTCCTGCACGCTTAACAACTCTGCTAAATCAAAGCCTGTATTATGAAACCTTTCTAAGTGATGTTTAGAAACTGACATGCTGTGTTTATCTGGATGGGAAAATATGAAACAATATTTATCAGCTGTTTGTAAGATACAGAAATCTTCTGGCAGCAGTCTTTGTTTTAAAGGTACTCTTTAATACCCTAATCTATGTATTTATTCTTTTAAAAAGGGGGAAATGCTGCTTTCTTTTTTTTCCGCCCTATTACGTCACTTAGTGGTTGGAGTAAGAGGTTACCTCATCACTTGAGACAGCTGTAGTCTACTACCTGTGGAAAAGAATTGTAACACAGGATTTGGGCTAGTTCATCAAGAAACAGGAAGGAATAGCACTTTCTCTCCATATTCATCAATGGCTAAGTAAATGAGATTCTGAGAGAGAAATAATTGCATATTATAGGGTTTTTTCCCTCTGGTTCAGGATCTTGGAGATTAGCAAAGATGACTTTAAACTCTCAGACATCACCACTCTATTCAAAACAATCTCTGTAAACAGGTTATTGAGTGATGAGGCTAAATCTGAAGTACATAAGGAAAATGCAGTCTGCTACCTCCTTATATCAGTCAACCTGTGTACAGATATGTGTATCCATTCTGGAAAATGCTACTTTGCAGTGATACCAAACAAGGCTTTTATCTGAAGAGCTGCTGGAGTTTTCCCCCTCCCCTATGTTTACAGACAAAATATTTGAGTTTACATTGGCTTATAAACGAAATTAAGAAATTTTTTTAGACTCATCTTCTGCTTAAACATTATGTACAGATTGCCAAATACTGTAATATTAAGATTCTTTTAGATCTAATAGCTGCCTTGGATAACATTGGCCATACGGTGTTATTTATGTTTGTGCTCCCTACCAGGAGCAGATGGAGTCTCCTTCTAGCAGCATAAAGCTGCTGCTTTACGTGGGAGGCTCAGAGAGTAACTATTGGTAACTAGTCATCTGCCTTACGTCCTGTTCAGTCCTCTCACCTCTTGCCCCTGAGCACAAGTGAAATGCAGGCTCTGTTGAGTCTCACCACTGGCCCTCAGAATGAGGGCTCATCCTGTAATATGCAGTCTCTTCGGCTCATTGTTACTGGAGGCACAGATATGGCTTGCAGTTTTAAGGGATCTGGGTGCTGGATGGGTCAGGGCTAGATGGTGAGGTTCAGTCCAGGTAAGCCTTGAGGTAAGGGGGTGCACAGCATCTTCTCTGAAACAAGCTTACCTATTATCACACTAGGTACCTCTGCACAAAGGCCAAGGAGAGATCTGCTGACATCTTGCTCTGTGCTCTCTTACCTGTGTAAGCACTTCTCCATCCTCCTGGGCAGCTTTCAGGATGGCAGGGAGCATGGGGCTACCATGGCAACACTGCAAGGAAAAGCAGAGCTATGTACTTCAGGTGATTTGGATCTACCTAAGTGGAGGAATTTTCTGGGAGGTTGCTGTAGATGTCTCCTGGGAAATAGCTTGCTCTGGGAGGATGTTTTCTCATGTGAAGGATATTATGTTCAAGGCTGTGACAGAATGCAGAGGTAATTCCTCTTTTTTCCAGAATACTTTATTTCTATGTGACACGTGTGAGGCAAAGCTAACTTGTTCTTGGTATGTGTTTGAAGACACAGATGAGTATAGCATAAAATACGTGTCGTGGTCAAGTACCACTATTATACAAAAAACCCACTCAAAGCTTATTCTTTGATGGTAATCAGTTTGAAAGTAGCTTGTGTATGTTATGTTATTTAAACTGACACCGTAGTAAGAGAAGACAAAAATGGCAGCATTTTTCTTTCCCAACAGCTTACAATTAATCTGTTTTAAGACAGGAAATTAAAAATTATCAGAAAACATTATCTATTCTTTTTTATTTTCTTTTTTCCTTTCCTGGAAGTCATAGCCACACTTCAAAATGACAGAGTAGTGTATTCCCATTGCAAAGCTCTATTTTTTGCTTTTTGTGGTATTCGGCATCCATGAAGAGAATCTGCTCCCTGGAACCTAGCTGTAGCTAGTTACATGAGAAATCATGTCCTCCTCTGTTCATGATTATTTATTGATTAAAATACATTGTACCAAATTGCAAATTACCTCTTGGACAGCTTGAATTCCATATCATTCTTTTATAGCCTTAAAATATAGCAATAAATCTGAAACGCAATGTTCTGAGTATATCTGCCTTTTCCCACCTTCTGTTTATGAATTTTAAAGCAGCTTTTTTGGTAATAGTAGACTATATTTATTTCTATAGTATAAAACCTTTGTAGCTAAAAGTAAACAGGACATTTAGTCTGAATTCAATTAAGTTGGGAAACACTTTCAGCAACAGCTTGAAAGCATACATGGGAAGATTTTGTAATGTTCTCATTATCTATTTATGTCTCAAATAAAGGAGTTTTTCCATATTGTTATTCAGGGTTTATGTGAATCCCAGTTACTTTCAGTCTCTTACTTTTTACTTCTAATGTTTTAATTCAGATGTCTCTAATTAATGAAGTCTTTTAAAGAATCATTTTGAATCTATTAGAAAAAAAATACAAGCTACCACCACAGTGGATTATTTTAAAGCTTAAATGATATGTATCCATTGGGCACACTTTAGGACTAACAAGTAATTTTTTTCAAGAGTTCAAGAAATATGACCTGAATGATTTAGAGGACCAGGAACAGCAAATTAGGCTGTGTGTATCTAAACAGTTTTATGACCACTTGTGGTTTAGGAATTTATTGCAACTGTTTTCAACAACCCGATTTAAAGTGCAAGAAGTTGTTGATGAAACACTAATGAATGGTTTAACAGAGTACCACTGCATCATTTTGTAGTGAAGATCTGTGTTAATGAATGGATAATAAACATATTTATAAAGTGTTTACCCTGAAGCATTAATAGTAAAGATAATGATAAAAAATGAATATACGTCCTTTCATAGAAAAAATATGCTTGTTTACAAAAAAAGAACTTACAGTAACATTTTTTGGTTTTTTGTTTCTAATTAGTGAAGTCTAAAATTATCTGGATATAGAAATATATCTACCCTGGATTTTTACTCTGTTCTAGCAACCTTGAAAAGAATGAGATGCCTTTTAGAAGTCCAACTCTTACCAGGTCCAGCAGTTCCACTCCTGCAGATTTGGGATGTTTTGGGAATTACTGACATTAGTTCTCAACTAGATCCAAGCTCTTTGAGTATCTTTCCCCAGAGTGGCCTACAGTGGAGTAATAGGTACAGATGTTGTTCAGCTTTGAGTAAACTGGATCTTCCCAAGCATTTTGGCTGAGGAAAGAGTGATAACTTCATATGTTGTCTAAAATAAACCAATCCATAGTAGCTAAAAAGAAAGCCATAGTTAGTTTAAACTGCAATCACAATACCATTGCCTAAATCTACTCGCCAATGTGGATTTTTTGTTATTGTTATCTGTATTCTTTAAAACATGCTCAGAAGTATGTATTTCAATTGTCTTACTCTGGAGCTAGAAATGTCTGTTATCTTTACTCTTTTTTGCTTGAATTCTGTGAAGAAAAGAAAGCTAAAATGTGGGGTGTTTCTAAAAAACTACACTGTAAATAGTTTCTGTTGAAAAAGAAATCAAGTAATCACATAGAAACATTTAAAAGATTTATTCATATTTTTTTTAGGAAATTAAAGAAACAAAGTTTGGTTTATATTTTGCCAGAAGTAATAGAACAAAGGCAAACACGAAAAAAAATGGAGATGTTCTCCACAGAACAGAAGCAGTTATAGAGACTCCATGTGAGAATAACTTCACCAAAACGACCTGTGTTGAAACACAGATGCAGTACAGTACAAGAGAAATATAGTCTTGATATTTCAGGAAAGCCAGGTGAAGGAATGAAAAGAACTCTTCATATCTTTGGGTTTGACTTTGTTCATCATGTAGACACACACAAAGGCTAAATCATATGAAAATTATTCAATTCCAGTCTTTCCTAGAGATTTTTTCCCCCAATGTATAATCTAGACTCTTCTTGACCAAAAGATCACTATTTTCTATGAAAGTTCTGAACTTTTCATCTGCATGGGTTTGTTGCCTTGAGTTTAAATTTACCACTTCCTTCCATCCTGAACCTTGCAAAATAATTCAGGATTAATTACTACCTGCTTCTAATTATCTCAATCAGATTGAATCTATAACCAGGTAAGAAAACATGTTTCTCTTTTTAAGCTCTTCATCTTGAGGTTGATCTAGGCTGTAAAGAAAACACATGATATTCTCAATAAAGCTGTCAGTAGGCAAATTTCCATAGTAGACGAATTACAAGTGAAGCCTGTGTTACAGCAATTTTATTAGTACTTCATCAAAAGTGTCCGAAGATTGAAAACAAACCACTCCTCCATTTAGTACTCATCCTTCCAGGTTTCAGGCATCTATTATATCCTACTCTGAGACAGCTGAAGCTATTAGGAGATAGAAACTGGCTGGTGATGGTATTTTCCAACAAGAGCAGTCAGTGCCTAGTATTAAATGAGTTTGCGATTGAATTGCTTAGGGTTGCTGTTGATATAGTGTATTGTCTAGCACAGTGTCAGGAGGATGGATCCAGGCTACCCTCCATAATGGTCAATGACAGGACAAGGGGCTGGAGACAATCAAAACCCACCTGGATGAGGTCCTGTGAGACCTACTCTGCTCTGGCACAGGAGCTCGACTAGATGATCTTTCAAGGTCTTTTCCAGCCCTTAAGATTCTACGATTCTGTATATGCTGCCATCATATAGAGCTACAGTATTACTCTTGTATATGTTCTGTAAATGCATGTAATCTAGGTGACATTGCAAATAGCAATCAAGCAAACATATCCAATTTAAGAATTCTTTACATTTTTCTAAATCTGGTTGAAGCAGTAAAAAGGTTGTGTTTTAACCTCTGTCTAGAATAAAGACAGTGAAGAACTGAGGCAGATCTACCTGTGCTCTTTTGTAGGAATGGTAAATCAATGGGTTGGGTTTGGGGATTTTGGCTAACACACTCAAAGAAAGGGAAACTTGCAAATCCAGGGATAGCTATCATTTCCTTGAAAGAAAACAGGTATTGCAAAAGATAGTTTATTGGAATGTGTGTAAATTGAGGATATTAGTTTATTGCATTAAAAAATGAGGAATTAATAAAAGAAAGGCTCAGTGCTCGGTATTCCACCCTCTCCTCCGTTTGACTTGAATAAATCTTTCCTGCACCTCTCTTCCTATTACCTAAACAATACAAAGAAGCAGCACAAATTTCTAGGTGATTGGACTCCCTATGAACATCTAGCTTTCCCAGATGTGAACGTAAGCATCCTCGTAGGTCTTTATTCCCTGTTGGTCCCTATTACACTTGCACTGTGTGCACCAAGGGAAAGTTTCAGCTCATCAAAGTCAACAGAACCAGGACCCGCAGTGACAAGGATGCATTTTATTGACCTTTTTAGATGGTCAAAGTGGAAGTGGAACCAGAAATGGAGACGATTGATCAAGAGCACATACCTACTGCTGGCAGAGCTGTGAACTTGGCACATCTCCACTGATTCCTGCTTCAGTGTGTTTATATTCCAGATATTCAATCCTTTAAAGATGTGTGAGAAACACTGTGTGTCCAGATGGAGGCTGCGAACAACAGGGATGCACAGAAGCTAAGAAAAGCAGCCTCAGAAATCATCCCAAGTCCTGTGGGACATACGGGCAGTAAAAGTGAACTATCTCCATAGACTGTGTATTGGATCCCTTTGAAACTCTTATCTCAGCTTACATCTGTATTTTATTGTTATTCTATACAATTACTCTTTAGTTAAATTATTAATCTTACTCAGGCTAGTACAGTGTATAAAATGTACTCACTCTTCCTTATATTATCTCTCTTAATGAAAGAAATAAAAATGCAATTTATTATGCATGACCTGTGCCTAAACTTTTCCTGTATGCTAATTTCACCGTGTGGATATGA
This sequence comes from Urocolius indicus, assembly GCA_013401255.1. Classification (NCBI taxonomy): domain Eukaryota; kingdom Metazoa; phylum Chordata; class Aves; order Coliiformes; family Coliidae; genus Urocolius; species Urocolius indicus. The sequence continues at coordinate 13,180 of WBNH01004348.1, forward strand.
TAATACAGAAATGAACCATACTCTACCCATGTTAATCTGGACAAGTGCTTTCCAGGTCCATTGCAGGTTTAAACCACTGTAGCTGATAGCAGGATGTGTCCCACAGCTGCCTTTTTGTAGTAATATTCTAAACTTATGTAAATCTGCAGCTTTATGTGCTATGAGTAGGCATGTGTATGCAATGATGCTGCACTACCTTGACTTTTCTGGTCTGAAAAAATAAAGATTTATCCAGAAGTACATGACAGAGGATAGTAAAAATTTATATTGTGTAAATTTGAAGAATTCATCATTATTTTGGTTGGTTAGTGCTACTGGGAAACAGTACTTTCAGTTTTTTAAAGTACCTAGCTGCTGTCACTTTACAGACCACATAGGTAAGCAAATATATAGTATTTTATCTTATTAATGACAAAGAAGTGTATGGTAATTATGTAGTTTTTACCTGTAACTATTGTGCCAGTTGTGTGAAAAATTAGTGGAAAACAAGTTTCAGTGAATATTCATTCCATGGTCTGATCGTGACAGTGTGAATTGCAGCATGTCACTGATGGCATATTCTGAGGAAGGTGAATGCGTTGTTTGTCATAAAATATCCCATTAGAGATAGGAGGCAGTGACATAAAATCATGTGCTGTGGATATCTATGTGTGTGTTTACACATATCATTTGACCTTTCAGAAGTTTAGCTTAGTAGAAATATTTCCAATGAAATCGAATTCTCTGTCTGGGATTGTAGATGATTAAGTTTTCTGGATAACTAACTGCATCTTCAGATTCAAATACATATCTGGTGAGCTTTTATAGGAATAATTCCATCTTTATCTCTTGAATCCCCCTTCTGATGAGCATAAATGTGTAAGAGAAGTGAGCTCTAGAGGAAATTAATGCTTTATTCCTTTTATTTTAAAGGTTATATTAAAAATTCAACATATGATTAAATTATTGTATAAAAATATCCTTTAAAAAATCTAAAAAGTGTGGTGGATTTTGTTTTTTGGTTTTTTTTTCCACTTTCCCCACAGTGTCCTCCTCTGTTTCTGGTTTGTTATGTGTCAGCATGTGCACTGCCTGTCAATACCAGATTTCTGAAATGAATTTGAAAGTGCTTTTTTTGTGACATTATTGTTGTCTGAATTAAGATCTATCTCACCCTTGTTAGCTGTCTAGGGGAGATACTGCTTAGCTCCCCATGTCCCCTGTGCCCTCCATTCTAGGGTAAGTTCAGAAACCCATTCTTTGTCTGTAGATTTTTTGCCTCAACCAGACCAGCAGATCAGTTAGCTTTCGACTTTCTGTTTTTCCTAAACCTCAGTTAAGCAGCACACAGAAGATTAAAAAACCCTCTATTGTTGAACTTGTTTATTCAAGTCTGGCTTCATGTGATTGTAAAGACTGCTCTTTTTTTTTTTTTTTTTTTTTTCCCCCTTTTTTAAAGGCAACTTTTGTTTCACTACTACAGAAATGACATGGTGCATTTGCCAGAGAGCTCTTCAAAGACTTGGATTTAAATAAGCTGTAATACTGCATCAGAAACAGTTACTGAGGTCTGAAGTGATTTTTCCAACTCTTCGGTGTTCCAGTCTCAGTTTGCCTGCTTTGTCCTTCCCCAGTCACTGTTGCTTTTGATCTTTTTATATTATAATATTTCCTTATTTTGAAAATGCTGAGCAGGGTTAAATAATAACTCAGACACTTGTCATCCATGGTCCACAGGACTCTTCTCAGTGCAGGTGGGCTGATATTTAATAGGGAAAACTTCTCCTATTTCCCTCCTTTCTTACTAAGACCAAGAACTAAATAAAGATTTATTTTAGCAGCGTGATACCATGCCTAAGTGAAAATACCCTATCTCAAATGCATCTTTCAAATGCTGAATATATGTAAAAGCACGTGATTTGATTCCCTATTGATGCTAATGAACTAAGAGAAGCTTTAACCTGACAAATAGTGCTTGACTGTGTGCTGTTCTTTCCAAATAACAATATAACAATGTTACTCTGTCCTAGCTTCTGCAGTTGCCTTCAGAAAAGTTCACAGACTGTAATTGTTTAGGTCATATATTAGCCTTTGGTTTACAAAAGAGACTAAGTAATTTGAAAATTTCCATGGCATGCCTGCTGACTTCAATAATCTATTATGGATTTCAAGTAGTCTGTGCTTACCTTAATTTTTCTGCACTAATAAAAAAAAGTCAATACCATCATGGATTTGCAATGGAGATTAGATTGAATAATGTGTTGGTAAGGCAAAAGTCAGTGCTGCCAGCAGAGGGGAAAAATAACACCAAATTTTTGAGAGAGTGTATCTAATTAGAGTAATGCTTTGGAGTTAGGACAGCTAATTTGGGCTTCCCTGGCCACATAGCAGTACCAGCAGTCCAAACCTCCAGAGGCTGAGTGGCAAGCATCTTTCATTAGGCACTGAAAACCCTGGACCCATGGGACCTTTAAGTCTTCAACTCTCTGAATTATGGATTGTTCTCTGTTTATAGAGAATAACATCACACATCTGTTAAAAGTATGCTCAGAAGAGCAGATTAAAAACATCCCAACATGATTGCTAGTTTCTTTCATTTTAAGGTAGGTAAGAAGAGTTTCAAGTCAAATTGATTTAACTTTCCTGCATGTGGCCTTTCAGAAACACAGGATATATATAGCCATATCAGAAATGTTCAACTGGGGACCAAGGGCTTGATGGCTGATATTTCTTGAGAGTCTTTGTTCATTCAACAGCTCCTCTATTTAGTAGCCTATTGGCAAGTTGCCTTCCTCCAGGTCTGTATTCAGTTTCCACACCAAACACCTTGTTCATGATTCCCTCGTTGGTTAGGAGGAAGATGTCCTAAGGACAACATGGAAAACAGGCATCTCATGCTATGATGTAATAACTTTGATGTTTTAAATTAGTACTGGCCATGCATTCACAACTGGAAAAGTTCCAGTCTGAGGAGAACAGCCAATGTGTCGACAGCTTCCACACAGACTTCTCCTGCTAGTATTTTGGTTAACGAGTTTTTTACTGGGAACATATCACAGATAAACACCTGTGGTGTGCACATGTGTTGAGAGATCAAAAAGCATCTTGTTTTTTTTTTCCAGTACTTGAACTTTTGCCAGCATCAGCTATTGTGAACAACCACAATTATTATGTAGTTATATTGGGATTTTCAGGCCAAATGAGATCAAGTGGTGTATCATCTAAATTCCTACTTAACAGGTTAATCTGCAATTAAGAATATATCTAAGGGAATCCACCTCTGCTATATAAATATTAATTATTAGTAATGTTGTTGCAGTGGCTAGATTCTATTTTCTTTCTTTTTCAGCTCCATCTTTTGAGCAATATTCTTAAAATGGATTTCTGCAGTTGCAAACCATTTTAATGTTAATGTTTCCTTACCGGGAAAAAAATCCCCAAAACTAGATGGTGTGATTGAATTTAGATTGTCAAGGAACAAAATCTCACTGCATAATAGTACACTGGGTTTTAATATCCAACATTACTAGCATATTCTGTGTGTTCCTGTAGTGAGAATTTTACCTATTAAAAAGCTTTCTACTCTTTACCTGAAATATAAATATTGAATCTTCCCTTCCTTTTTCCTTTGGTTTGTTCCAAGATGTTACTTATAGAATGACTCAATTGTGTAAGTGCTCTTGAAAACCTAGTTCTTGGGGCTGCAGCTGCCCAAAGATTAGCTGTATCTGGAGAGGTAAACATATAGCTCCAGAGCTAGCACAAAAGATTATAAAATGCTTTTTAAATGCACAATTTCTTATGAAATCAATCAAAGCATCATCAGTCATCACGAAAAATTATAGACAACATGCTTTGACAAGTAAATCTTGCTTATTAAGGTGATAAATTTAGAGAAACATGGAACTTGTCATATTGGAGTAAACGAATTTCTCCAATTGATTTAGTATCTTGTGTCAAAGTGTATCATCGGGTATTATAAAGCTCTTCATCCCGGCCTTAATTTGCCCAAGAAGTTTACTGAATATTCTCAAGTTTGAAGATGTCCCAAACATCTTTGGAGCCCTCTCACTCTTTGAGAAGACTCTAGAGTTGTGTCTGCCTACACGGCTTTATAGCCATCATTATACTGACTGCCTCTAGACATTCACTCCACTGAAATTCACCAGCCACCCTTACCTGAGTGTAGCTTCCACTCAGTGCCCAACTAAACATATGTCTCTGTCAGACAGGACAGAACATGTGATTCATTCTATGATGCTTGAACTACTGAGAAATTTGTTCCAAAAGTACACTTCTGACCAGAACATATGACCAGTAATATCCTGTTCTTCATCCACTTTTGGGGATTAATTTCTGAGAATATTCAAGGAGGACAGGGAGCTGCTTGACAGAGTTCAGCGCAGGGCCACAAAGATGATTAAGGGAGTGAAGCATCTCCCTTCTGATGAAAGGCAGAGGGAGCTGGGGCTTGGAGGAGACTGAGGGGTGATCTCATTAATGTTTCAAATACGTAAAGGGTGGATGTCAGGAGGATGGAGTCAGGCTCTTCTCAGTGACGTCCAATAATAGGACAAGAGGCAACTGGTATAAGCTGGAACATAAGAGGTTCCAAAGAAACATAAGGAAAAACTTCAGCATTGGAACAGGCTGCCCAGATGGGTTGTTGAACCTCCTTCTCTGAAGACATTCAAAATCTACCTGGATGAGTTCCTGAGAAAAAAAAAAAATTACCCACCTGGACATATTCCTATGACACCTGATCTAGGTGGGCCTGCTTCTGCAGAGGGGTTGGACTTGATGATCTCTAGAGGTCCCTTCCAACCCTACCATGCTATGATTCTATGTGTGGTCTGGCTGATTGGGGTATTTGGAGTCAGTTGTTCTTTGGAAGGGATACTACATTGTCAGGCATGTAACCCACGTAAGGGTGGTCTGGGGCACAATCCTAACCTTCCTTACAGGGTTTGGCATGACAGCAGTTCCTACTGTGGACCTTTTGTACAATTGTGGCAGATTAAAAGCTCCTAAAGGTAAATCTTAACGTCTCTTACAGCCTTGTACTGCTGTCAGCATGTGACAGTTACTTCCAGCTGTGAAAACTATCTAAAACGAATGACACTTCCACAGGTTTATAATAAAATTCTTCTGTCTTCCTTTATGCAAACCTAAAGTGTTGCTTCCAAGATTTTCCTTATTCCTTTTACTTTTTGTTGTTCAACATTTCTGTTTCATTGTAGCTCTAGTGTTTTGCTGTGTGGAGGTGCTGCTGGTGGCCTGTGCTACAGCCCCTCTAGGCTTTGTTCTGTTTATTGCTACAATCCAACACTGCTGCTTGCTACTTCAAGGTCGTGGCCCAAACTTTTGGATCTTGAATGATGCCCTGGAGCCACATACTGTGAAGAGCACCAACACTCACTCAGAATCAATTGGGAGAGGAAGAGAAAATGTAAAGCTGTCAGGGAAAAAGGAGTTATCTGAATGGCTTTAGGTTGAGGCTGGACTTGGTGGTGGTTCATGGTGACCTGATTTTCTTTTTCCTTCATTTATATTTATAAAATATTAGAAGTTTCTGAGAGGCAATGTGCCTAGTTCTGAGAAGTGCTTAATACAATCCATAAAACTCTGACAGACTCTAGACCAGCCAAGGTTTCACCTGAGAAGAACAGAGCTTCTATTTCTTGCCATCAGTATTGCTTGTCATTTGCACAAGAAACAGGGCTTTGTTATGATTGAATTAAAATATGTTTGTAGGAAAGGATGTGGATGTTAGGGTTGTGTTTTTTGGCACAAACTTTTGATATACTCTGGAGTGAGGAAATGGAGCCGTGGATTTTTCTGTTGGGATGTGTTTGCCTTCCAATAGTTTCATTTTCAGTAGTTAATTCTGCAGTATTGTTTAGGATAATGTGAAGCAGATAAGCTCATACATAGTGTTAAGAAAATGAAAGTAATCCCCAAATATGTGTCAAAGACATTTTAATCCTAATTAAAACTGAAGTAGGAAAGAGAAGGAATTAAATGCACTTTACAGTCTTGACTTATTCCCCATCAAGTAAGATTTTTCCATTTCAAAATGCTCATGCTTAATTTCTAATCAGCCTTTCAGCCTTCATCATGAGTGACAGCACAAGGAGGACAATGTCTGCCAGTGTCCTGGGAGAATTTATTTAAGATTATTCTAAGCTGCAAAAGGGATTTGTCATTGTCAATATTGTCAGTGTGGCTGATCAGCACCCTGGTCAGTCTTGTCATCACAAAGGATATAGTGCATGCGTTTGTGACAGAGAGACACAGAAATTACTTCACAGATAAATTATACTCATTCTAGCTATCTGTGTCTATGTCTATTGTAGCTATTGTTTCACTAATTCTTGAGAAAATAGAAATAAGAATAACCATTCAATTTATACTTTAATTTACTTCACTGAGCACCTGGGAGATGGACCTGTGAGAGAGAGCATGCTGGACTGGGGAAAGGAATGCAGCTCTCATTCACAAGCTGTCTTTTACACACTGTGAAATTTCATCAGTTAATTTCAAGAGACCACAAAAAAAAACCTGTGATAAGTGAGTCTCTTGTGTGAAGATGTTTGGGATCGGCAAAGCATCCAGAATTCCAGGGGCTTATCTGAGCTTATCAGTGGTAGCTGACACTCTTTGATCTGCCAGTTGAGCCAGGAATTGCTTTGAAACAGGTGTCTGTGCAAGGCTTTCCAACACATTTAGGATTCTGGTCAGCTTCAGGCCTCCACTGCACTTTCAATTTAGTTTGAAAGTACTTTTAGCTGATTTGTGCTATAAAACACTCAGTTATAGGTGAGGTAGTACTGTCTTCCCTAATTGCATGAATCAGTTTTTTGTAATTTCAAAGGTCAAGAGATGCAGCTCTGATAACACAATTCCCCAAAGTATTTGAGCACTTCTGACACAAGCTCAAGCTCTTCTTTCCAGACCATAGGTGACTGCAGAAGACATATTCTATAGAAAGGAGTTTTCTTTCTCTGAAGCCTGATGAGCCTCTGTCCCTCTATTGTGACTTTTGCTTGTTGAAGCAGAAGAGCTCCAGAAGAGCTCAGAAGAGCATGTTAGAAAATCATAGCCAGCCTGTACACTAATTCCCTCCCAGGCTATTGCTACAGCTAAAAAGGTATGGCAAACGTGCAGACAGAGTCTGTCTTGGCTGTAGTGGAAGCTGAATTGACCAGTAACTGGCTCACAAATGGTTGCAGTTTATGTTTATTAAAGAGTTGGCATAAAAGAATTGACAGAATATAAGTAGATCCTTTTAATTTGAAGAGTTGTGGCTCATCTCCTCCTCTCATGTCCTTGGAGTACCAAAATTGGAGAAAGAAGATTGTATCCTCTTCATATACTAATCTTTTTGTGTTTGGATACTACTTCTATGGGTCCTGTGCTTGGTATACAGGAGCACTCAACACACTAACACCTAATGCTTTGGTCAGCATGGAGAAGAATATTCAAGGTCTATGATTTAAATTGGATCTCTAGATTATAAAATTTTAATAAAAATCAGTCTATTAGAAAATGAAATGTGCTTTTTTTTTTTATTGTTGATTTCAGTCATGAGCCAGCTGTGACTTTTACAACATCCCAGAATCTTCAGATGTTCTTGAGTCTCTTAGAAAAATAGCAACAAAAGCTTCTCTGAAGTTCTTGACTTTAATTTCATTGGCATATCCATCGTAAGAGGCTATTAAGTATATTGAGCAGTGGTAGAGTGAGAACTAAATTTGTATGAGGCACTAGAAAAATTCTGATGTGCAAAACTGTTTCAATAAATGGCTAGTTTCCAACGTGACTGAAACTTTGTAGCTTCAACGTAATTACCAGAGCCCCCAGGAGTTGGGGAGAAAAGGGGGATGTAATTTTTTTTCAGAAGAAATTTTCGATTTTCTAGATTTAAGATAATAATTGGAGTCAATTTGATCTGATGATGTTCTAATGAAATCTAGTTTTCTGTTGCATTTGCTTAGCTAGGACTGTATCAGTTCAGGCTTCTAGGTGTTATGAAACAACTTGGAAGGTTGGTTTCTCACAGATGCAGTTTCTGGTCCTGTTCAAAAGGGAAATGATGGTGCTTGGGCAAGGAAATTTCAAACAACTTAATCTTACACTTCAGAAGGATAATGCCAGTCACTCTATGATTGAGGCTTTTACAGAGCACTTTCAATTAGAATATTTTTAGATCAAATTTAAAGTGCAAAGTAGGAGAGGAAGTTTGAATGAAAACTGCTTCTAAATTGTTATTGATTATTTGGAAAACAGATCTACAAGGGAGACCTGGCACAGGGATAAGCTAAGCCTTAACCATGAGGAATCGTAGAGAAATAATGAAGCTGAATGTATGTTTGCTTGTTCAATTTTGTCCTGTTTTGCCAACCAGATGTCTAAAGCTGTGTGAAAAGACAATTTCTAAGAAGTGAAAGTCTTGGAAAAACAGTTTTGCTAGAAAAATAACCAGAACTGCTTACATGTATTGCTGGATTAGAAATTGCTTGTAACTTAAGGGAGGAAATAGAGAGAAACTTTCGGTCAGCAAAAAAACTTTTGGTGAGATGCTGTTAGCCATCAGAATTTGTTACTGAAGAGAATTCATTTTAATAGACTCCTAATGCACATTCTCTACTGCTACATTTAGTTCCTGCTCAGAAGGGGAAAAAATATCTAGGCAACAAAATGTTTTGTGTTGTTTGGCTCAAACTTAAAAACAACAACCCAACAACAAGTAGCCTGAAGGCTGAAACTAATTGTGAGAAATCTAATCCCATAAACACTTGTCTTGTGAAAGATGAGCTATGAAAAATAGGGTCAAGTACAGTATATCTCCTGCTACCCGTGGCTGTATGTCCTGGGGGTGACTCAATACAGATAGAATTTCACTATATAAAGCAGCACGGTAGCAATACGTGTCGGCAGAAGATGGCTTCTCCCTTCCCCATTGGGAAAAAAAAAAAAAGATTTGTATTCTCCTCCCCCATAAGCTCCTGTATGCCTCAGATCTCTCCCTTAAAGCATCATTTATACAGTGTTTTGCTTGCCTGCCCAGAAGATGGTTGAGAAGCTGGTTTGCTGAAGGGAAAATGAACAGCATTTCAACCTGCTGATGTGGTCAATGGCCGTGTCATACTTTGTTTCTTTTCTCTGTCAGCATGGCAAGCGTGCTTCACATCTGAAGAGATAGCAAAAAGGGTTTGGTGTTAATGTCTGCTTGCCATCGTTACTACAAAGATATTAGCCTGGTGCATTTTTGCTCTGGGATTTATTTTTTTTTCTTGAGCGATTCAACTTCTGAGTGCCCAACAGGATGAACCCTAAACAGCATAAATCTGCAGTGGACTTGAGTCCTGGAAAGCCTAGCAAATGTTTCCCCATCTCCCATTAGGCATCAGAAATCAACAGTCACTTAACATAACTTAGATGCAGAAATATTTGCATTTTTTAATCCTTCACTTTATCCTTTGGCCACATTATGCTTCATCATCACTTTGTTTTATCTTGCAGTCACAGCATTTTGGATAGAGTTGAGTGTTGATGTCAGTAATATCTTGACAAATAAATGTCTCCCTGGTGCTTCTGAACACTTCAGGTAGGATTAATTTTTTTTTTCTGAGTTTAAGCACTTGATTTTAACCAGTCATCCTGGATCCTCCTAAAGATGAGTCATCCTGTCCCAAGGTGGGCATCTCAGATGGTTTGTCTTATGAAGTACTCCATCTCTGGCCTTCAACTAGAGAAGGGCAAAAAAGCAACTCAATTAGATTAGGCTAGACTAGATGCCTAAACTGAGAGTGCTGAGTCTAAGAGAGATGAATTCAACCCCTCTAACTAAAGACAATTTTAATTAATGGAAAACACAGGTGATTCCACGGATTCAAATCTGTGTATGGGGAAATGTAAATAATACTGAATGTTAAAGTCCTAATCTGATTTTAATTGAAAGTATAGATTAACTATGTCTAAGACCTGAGGGAACTATGTATTTATTGCATGCCCTTACCAAATCCTGTCAGACTTCTGAGTCAAAGAAAGTACAGAAAATAATAAAATGTGTACTATGGATTATTCTTTCATACTTGTATGGTTGGATTTGATAAAGAGTGCAGTTCTTCATGTACTTCTCAATGGAACAGGGTGTTTTCTGGTAAAGGGAAAGCTCACTTTCTTCAAGATGCAACTATAAATAACCAATGTGGAGTCCAGTAATTCATAACTAAGTAATGTATGACAGAACTGTAAGTCTGTTCTATTGCAAGGACAAAAATCAGAGCTGTTCTTAGTAAGCTATGAATGCAAAGCTTCTCCAGAAAGCCTACTTAAAATTAAAGAAGTTGATAACATATGTGTGTTTTTTTTTTTTCTCAAGCCAAAATAAATAACAATTTACAAGTATATACACTTCTAATTAGGAAATAATGTATTTGTATCAGGAATTGGATATTTTTAATTTGCTTGCTTTTGCTTTTCACATTTGAATGGCAAAGCTTAAGGTGTTTTGGTGTTGGTTTTGTTTAGAGTAGTCTGTTTTAAATTATATGTAGCATAGATAACTAAGTAAGACACATTACAGTGAAAATGTTCTTTCCCAGACTTTTTTTACATTGTATGCAGTACAATCATGACTCCATGGTGCAGTGTAGCACTGTGCTGGGAATCTCCAAGCAGCCTTCAAGCAGTCAGCTGTGTTGATATGGCACAGTACAACTTCATAGAACATGGTTAGCGCAGATCCCCAAAGAGACATATTTGCATTATCTATTCCACAGCCAGCTTCTTCCAGTTTGAAGAAGCCCTTCTGGCACCAGCATGAGGATCTCAGCACCACACTCCATTGCCTGCTGTAGTTATCATTTTGTAGTTTGTGCAAGTCTGGTGAGCTACTCGGATATTGCTGTACATGTTCTGGCCTTGGTGACTAGTGCTGCTAAAGATGTAGGCTGAATTATGAGTATAATGATTTACCATAAAATTTTAATCCGTAGTCTGATAGATTCAGAGTTACATGTGTGACTCTGGGAATAGTGCTAAAGGTGTTTGCCACATGAACACATTTGTCAGGGTTTAATTCCAGACAGCAGCTAAGCCCCATACAGCCACTGGCTCACTCTTCCCTGGTGTGATGAGAGAGCTGGAAGAGTAAAAGTGAAAAAAACTTGTGGGTTGAGATAAAGACAGTTTAATAGGGAAAGCAAAAGCTGTGCATACAAGTAAAGCAAAATAAGGAATTAATTCCCCACTTCCCATGGGCAGACAAGTGTCCAGCCATCCCCAGGACAGCCAGACTCCATAATATGTAACCGTTACTTGGCAATACAAATGCCATCACTCTGAATGTCCCTCCCTTCCCTCTTCTTCTCTCAGCTTTATAAGGAATATATACCATATTCCATACATTAGAGTATCCCTTTGATCAGCTGGGGTCAGCTATCCCAGCTGTGTGTCATGCCAGCTTCTTGTGCACCCCAGTCTACTCGCTGGTGATGTGGTAAGCAGAAAAGTCGTTGACATTACTTAAAACTTGCTCAGCAATAATTAAAATATCCCTGTATTATCAACACTGTTTTCAGCACAAATCCCAACGTAACCCCATACTGGCTACTGTGAAAAAAAATTGACTAGCCAAAAGCAGCATAGTGTTACAGCACCAACTAAATATAGGAATACTGCTAAAGTTCTGTCTGTGGTTTCTGTTAGGATCTGCTTAGACATGAATTTTATCCTGAAGACATTCAGTCTCCAAAAATGGATTTAAAAAAACAAAACAACCCTGCAAACAACTCTGAGCATGCAATTTCTTTATGTGCTTTGCATTCCTAAAAGGAAGTAAAATTCATTGAAGGGTGCTTCTGCCTCTAATAACTAAGTTAACACTGTCATATCTGTGTTAAGACACATGGACAAAAGCCTACTGAAAAAATTAGTGGCAAAATTGTAGCCATATATTCAAACATTTATATTCTGGCACTTTTTGAGTCAAACAAGGTCAAACCAGATCTATTTATTTATTAATTTAAATTCTTTTTTATGACCTAGGTGTTATTTTTGTTCTCCAAGTTTCTCTAGGAAACTAAGACCTTAACTTTTGACACTATGAAGTGTCAGAAAGGAAATCAAAATAAAACCAACTCCTTTGTTTTGTAGCACAAAATTTTCGTTGCTTCTTTTAGTGCATCGGCACTGTAGCTGTATAAGATACTGACTGTACACTACACTTGGTGCTGCTAACAAGAAATAATTCTAGAAAATAAAATTGTTCTCCAGTAGGGTCTTAATTAGTTTTTTTCAAGCCAGAAGAGGAGTTATACAAAACTCCTCTCTTTCCTGATCCCATCTCATGTAGCAGCAGAAGCAACACAGAAGAAAGGAGGCACTTGATAGTCTGGATTAACTTCTGGCTCAGTGCTAAAGCCTATGCATGCCTTTTGTGTGTAGCAGTAACTATAACATCACAGGCAGCTTTCAGGCTTTTCTAATATATACCTTTTGGTGAAAGTTAATGCAATTATTCTTGTGTCCTCTGAAACTGTACAGAAAAGGCGAGGCTTTTTGAACTTTTCAGAATTAGCACAAAGTGTGAGCAAACACAAAAAAAGACTTCATTTTTACATTACACTTATTCATCTCCAGATCCCTGCAGACAGTTTAGCTAAGCGTTACGTTTAATTACCTATGACAGTGAACCCGATATTCAGACTTTAAGGCATTTACTATTCCTGGTGACAGGCTGAGGGTCTCACTGAAAGCACTATTTTGGAAAAGGATATTTTCTACAGTCCCAGGAGCTCTAAGATAATCCCTAGAATGTTGAGTAGTTAATTTTGTTTCTACTTTGAAGACCGACTGGCTGAATTAATGTCAGGCAGTGGTGAAGAGGAATATATAACTGGGAAGTGAAATGAAGGGCATTGTGAGCACAAGAAAATACAGGAGGTTAAAGAAACTGGAGAGAAAGGAGAGAGAAAAGGCAAAAGTTTTCTGCTTCCCTTCTCCTCCTTTTGATCCTGGAAATTATTCAGTGCTCTCTCACAGGGAACCACTGTAACACCTGACCAGTGAGACAAAAGATGACCTTGAGAGACATTTCATCTAAGTGTAAAGGTGATGGGCAGAAAACCTGAAAAGGAATCACACTGCTTGTACTGCTAGGACCAAGGGACTGAAGGCTTCACTGCTTCACTAAACTGTGCCCCAGGGAGAGACACAGAATTTGCCTCTTATGCTTTTTTCCACCTGTTCCCAGGTGAGCTCTACTCAATCTGCTCATAGCAGTTCACTATAACTCTGTATCACTGGGTCACTCAATACAACACTTGAAACATCTACAGGGGAACTGTTCTGCTGCACAAGTGAGCTTTAACCTCTACAAGTGATGATATCTTCAATCGAGGAAGCAAGGTTAAGTGGCTGATTCATAGACTTTCTAAAGAAACATTTTGCCCCAGCAGGACATTACCATGTGCTACAACTGTGTTGCTTTCTCAGGAGCTGACCTCAAGTTCAGCGTCATTTCCCTTTGCGAGAGGCCGGGCCGACCTAACAAATACCAAGTGGTGCACACCTCAGTTAATTTCTGCATCAAGCCCATTGCTTACCTCTGCTTGAGCCATAAACAAATATCAAAAGAGCCCGATTTACAGGTGATGTCACCAGAATAAAGAGTGGCAAAACACCTATTCCTCTTGAAGTTATGGCTACAAAGTATCTTAATCTATTTTCTGCTGTTGTAAGACATACCAGCAACAGCAGGAAGGTGGCTAATGGGAGGAGAGTGTACAGGTGACCTTATATAGAACATGACATTTCAAAAAGGATGTTGGAAAAGTAGGAAGAGTTCAAAGAGTTACAGCAATGCTTGTCCTCCTGACAAGCAAGTGGGAGATTAGAGAGGCTTCAGTTTCTCGGTTTATTGAAAATGAGGTAAAAATAATTGACAAACTATAGATTGCTCTTTTATTCATTAGGAAAAAATAAGCTGGTTTTTGAAGATTAATATGTTCAATAAGAAATTAAGTGGGTTTTAAAGTCTTTTAAAATTTTTGGGTTTTTACTTTTCAGATGACAAAATAATTGTTCACAGACACAGCAAATCGTAAAAGCTGTCTAGCACCACTGTCTCCATCCTACTAGTCAAGGTGACATAAATGCAGTTGATCCTACCTTGAGGCAAGAGAAAGCACAAAATTACCTTGCTCCACGTGCTATTTTCTGTTTACTTTTTCTAGTAATTGTTTGTTTGAAGAACTATATTCTTACATTTTTCTAAAGCAAATTGCTATGAGACCCATTCAAACTAGTAGTGCCTGACTATCAGTGTAGTTCAATGATTTTTCCGGCTCTCCTCAGTGCACTCTGACACTGTTGCACACATTCTGAAACCTTCTCAGGGCCTGTAAAAATATTTCACTATAATGTCATGGTCATAAGTGCAACACTGCTTTTCTGGGTGGGTTGGTCAGAGGTTTGTAGTGCCATCCCTGTGAACTGAATGCAGTCTTACTACTTTAACTTGCTCTACTAACCCTCTCACTTTGATCTATTTTATATGTAGTGTAGCTACTGAACAGAGTACAGAACTTGCAGACTGAGAAATGGTTTCAGTGTGGAAACAGAGATTCTTCACTCAGAATGAAAAAAATGTAGGATTTTCTATTAGGGAGGGTGTGCAAAAAAAGGGAAAGAGAAGGGTAAAGAAAAAGATTTCAAATGCTGTACTGTTGGGTAAGTCCATTTGGTTTATCAGTGTTGTTAGCTGGAATGTATAGGATTTTAAAGTAGTTGGAAAATGAGCAATGTATGTTGGTTTGAGGTCACAGTGGAATATAAGCAGACAACAGTATATAATTTTGAGGAATGAAAAGTATTTAGGAATTGAAAGTTACTGTCATCTAACATTTGTCTACCATCATCTTTCAAATGCATTGTACACATCATTTGGTGTTAGCAGTGGGCATCTAGTTTTTGCTGTCTCTGTTGGTGTTTTCATGCATGCCAAATATTACTTTATTTTTCATTTTTAGAATTGAAAGAGGATTTTAAGAGTACTTAAAATTATTTTTCAGGAGAATCAGAGAGCTATCAAGATGCAAAAGTTCTATATTTTCAAATTTCATAAAACTCATGCTTAGGGCCATGCTTGAATAGCTTTGACTTTCTTTTTCCACAAGCAGCTCTATGCAAGCTAACAAGAGTCTGTGTGCAGTCACCTTGGCTGAACTGTTTGCATTCTGGGTTGAATTCTTACTAGTTGTCAGTATAGTCAGTTTTAATGCATTGAACAATTGCATCAAGAAATAAATTTGAAAGTTACAGTCTTTCGTGCACATAGAAGAAACTTACATAGTTTCCTCTTAACCTCCATAAAATTTCCTGTTCACAGCCCTGTCATGAACCTCACCTCCTTTATTTTTTCTTTCTGTCACCTGCTTTCTGTTATAATGATGAGTTCTCTTTTTCTTGAAATGCCTTAATTCTGACAGATTGCCTGTGAACCCTTACTTTTTTTCACTGCCAGTTCCATCTGTCATATTTCTTAGAGGTTGAAAGCAATCATACAAACTGGAAAATGAACCCAGATATTCCAAACACTTAATGTGGCCAACCAGTAAAGCTTAACTGTTTTGTTAAACAATGATTTAAAATACTTAGAATATCCACAGAGTAAGTTTCAGTCTGCCTTGTCTTCAAATTCTAAGACCAAGGGAGGCAGTCAGATTGGCTGTGAATTAATAACTATCACCAGTATCTCTCCATAAACGTGTGTGTTGATTTTAATCCATATCAAGTAATATATATTTATGTAATGTATGTATAATATGCTGCTTAAAATGCATTTTTAATGTTCTTGCTTACTGTCTTGAAATTGAATGGGAACATACACAATCTCATGAGTTTCTGGTGCATCTCATTTAAACTGCTGAGAGTAACAGAAATCTTAAGTTGTAAGAATTCATGCAAAACAAGCAAGTGCCAGGGGAAAATTTCCAATAACCAGGTCAGTTCACTAAATACGTTTAGATCTGGGAATATATATGCTACCAGCTGAGCTGTTCCATGAAAGATAGTGGTCATAATCCTTAATCAACAATTAACTGATATTAAAAAACACTAAAATTAGCTTATCCAAGCAAATAAAGGTAAGATTCCTGTCTCATCTTTGCTTGAGATGATGTTACTTCATACAGGGAAAAGAACACTTTTCAAACTTGCTTTCTTCAGAATTTTATGAAGTGGAATAAAGCATCCTTGGCATCTGCCAGCTCCTTGTGAGGAGAGAGTTGGGTACCATGCAAGCAATGCTAACATTTGCTCCAGAATAACAGTTCATCTAGCTTTGGAGCATTTGATCTATGTGATGATGACAGGTCTTTGAATTAGTTATCAGGATCAGTGAATCTGTCTTTAGTCAAACAGAAAGAGTTTTATATAGAAACAGAAGATACCAGTTTGAGAGATATTTAATTTTGAACAGAAAAGCCAAGGTAATATCTCCTTGCTTTTTGCCAATCTATTTACAAAGATGTGTATTTAAGCTATTATTTGATTTTTAAATTTTTTTTAAAGTAGGCACAGTGGCTGGAGATTTTCATAGAAATAAAGACACAGATTCTTGGAGCTCATAGCTTGTATGCATTTTGTATTGTCAAAGAAGATTAATTACTCAAAGCCAGCAGGAATATCAGAATAGCAGCTGATGACATGTAGCCTTGCAGGCTTTTGAGCTCTGGGATTCCTTCTAGAAATTTGTATCCACATACAGATTGAGCACAGCATGTTCACAAGCTCAACTTTCTATGCTAGATATTTAATTAAAATTATAAAAAGGCTTAGTCCTAGGTTAGTAGTTGCCTATGCATTTATAATCAGAACACAGCATTTGACTTTGATTTCAAACCCAGTGTGCCTGAGATGGAATACAAGATAATCATCTTGGGCATGTAACAACTATACATTTACCCTGTGCTAGAGGAACAGACTCACTTGGTACTACTTAGTCACCCAATTATTCTTGAGAAGGTAAAGACTTTGGAGAAAAGGTATAACTTTTGTATACTAAGTTACATACGTGGAATCTAGTCATTTACTGTGATCACAAAGAATGTGATCCAGGAGACTGTACTTATAGATTTAATGAAAGCTGACAGTTACTTAAGAATCCAATGCAGGTGATGGAGAGAGATACTCAAGGCTCAGTCCACCTTGCCCTGCTACCCTTGTCTTGGAGAAGATGTTGCTGTTCCCACATAAGAAGGCAGCAAGTACCTGTAGGCACAACTCGTGCCTGCACAGAGCACTGTGTATGTGGGCTGTGGTCATGCTGCCTAAGCAGGCCAAGACCCAAATCCAGAATAAGGCCCAGGCAGACTCAAAAAGCAACTGAGGTTGCTTTCAGGCTGCAATCAGAGTGCTCTCAGGATTGAAAGGAGTACCTGTAGTAGATAACTAAAGACTAAATCCAATCCCATAACTACTTACATACTGGTTCCCATCTGAATTACAAACTGCCCTCTGTGAGTAAGTAGATGGGTCAGGGATTGAATCTTAGTCAGTCGTTGCAGAATTGCTCACCAAAACTTCTGAAAATGCAAGATAACTCATGTTTTGGCTGATGTTTAAGATTTGTGTATAGCATGTTTGTTTCTGTAACTGGAGTTGATCTATAGTGTGAAGCTTCTGTCAAGATATCAGTATGTGCCAAATCTGAAGTAAAATGATTTAAACTTCTACTGTATTTTTTGTTCCACTGCTTTTAGGTTCTCCCTCCTCCCAGGCTTCATGAAAAAAAAAAAAGAAGTAAAAATGAAAACACAAAAATCCTCAAGTATATAGAAAAGGAAAACATTCACAACTTACTTATCTAGTTAGTCTCCAGGCCTATTCATACCCTTCACATCAGCAGAGGACTGAGAGCAGCTGGCAAGACTGGAAAAGTAGCTTCAGATACATAACTGATCTGACTGATAAAGGTGGTTCTGCAACATAATGGTCTGAGAGATAGATTTTGAGGAGAAGGACTGACTTGCCCATATATCACCCTTACTAGCACTACAGCTTACCATAGACTCTACATTTATGATATTTTGTTACTTGTGCAGCTCATAAGGTTAAGTCATGTGCTTGGATTTTTATTTTTTTTTTCTGGAGTAAGACCAGCTTTTCCCTCCATAGAACATCAAGACTCATTTTATCAGTGTCATTTTTCTGACTTCACTATACCAATATTTTGAAGAATATAACAAATAAGTATCAATCTAAAACCAGTAAAATTATTTGGACAAGCAGACTAGAGATGTCAATTTTTAAAATGTAGAGAAGTAATCAGAAAAAGCTGGAAGGCTAATTTTGGAGGAGTCCAAAATTCTTTCAGTTGGAAGAAATCCTCTCTGTTGAAGCCAGAATCTATGTCACCCAGAACCTAGTGTCATCTTCTGCCTTACTGTTTCTGAGGTTTCTTTGTAGTGACTAGTTACAGCAGTGGGTCTGAATCATGTTCAGAATCATGTTTTACCTCCTTTTCTGATCTCCAACATTCTTCACTCTTGACTCCCATAACTTATTCAGTGTAATGTTAACACATGGATCTGAAGTCTGTTTTGCCTCAAAGTTACGTTAACAACAACATGGTTGGAAAAATTAAAATTTAAGGATTATTGCTGTTCTTAGATGTCACATACAACATGTAAAGAAAGACCTAGTGAGTTGGGAAGATACTGATATCGATTAGTATTTCTGGAAACTTGTACCTGCAGGCTGGGGTGCTGCCCTTGAGTAATGTTAGTCCTTTTCATCCTTCCAAAACCTTTTCCTCCCCTTCTCTTTTACTTTGGCTCATGTTTAAAGTCGATTACATCTTAAAGGTGCTGATCTCAAGCTTTGCTTATCCTGGAAATTTGATTTCACTAGATAATTCCACTGTAGAGTCAATGGAAGTGGAAGCCAGTAGTGTATCTCTGTGATCTATGGTTGTTTCAGATGCTCAAGAATATTCAATCACAAGTCTGAGTTAACAGATAAGATCTGATTGAAAGAGCTGCAATGTCTGTGCCCTGGGACAAGTGAGAAAATCGCTGCCTCAGAATCATCTGGGATCATGGAGATGTGTGCGTGGGGCATCTCAGGTTTGTTTAGCCCTGCAATCAGAAGGGTAAAGGATTCCAAGGCAAGGAGCATT